>LIEC01010896.1:0-65737 GCA_001925005.1 Drosera capensis | reverse complement strand
GGGTTGGTGCAGGTGGGATTGTATGGGTCAGGTACAATGGTTCACTAGCTTAAAGCTACATGGCTTCCTTCTTCTTCTTCTTTTTCCTTTTTTTTTTTTTTTTTGGAGTTCGAGAGCACTTAGAGGTGCCTTCGGTCCTGGAATTATGATATGTTTGCTTGTTTGCCGTAGATATGCAATCTTCATATCATGCTTGATTTTGGTTATCATTATTGTATGAAATGCTGTCGTGTCTTGTTTATGAAGAACCTTTTTTGCTTTTGCTTTATTTTTAGGTTTTTGCTGATTGCTATATCTGCTATTACTGGGACTGGGACTGGGGAGATGGTTAGACTTCTATGTTCTGGGCTCAAAAAGATAGAGGTATTGAACCCTCCTCTGCTTATACACAATGTTCTCCTACCAGATGCTTGAACTTGTATGTCTATTGCTTTGCAGTTATCCTTTGAGGAAGGATGTCGTGGTTTGGTCTTCTCACCTGTAATTGTCTTCTACACTCAAATACTTGTAAAACTGGCACATTGTTGGACCCGTATTTCTAGGAGTCTGAGAATCTTGAGGAAGAAGAAAACCGCACTCCAGCTATCGTGATTGTTGGCAAGCCAAATGTTGGCATAAGCAGTATACTGAATGCCCTTGTTGGGGAGGAGCGTACCATTGTCATCCCCAATAAGTGGTACCACACCTGATGCGATTGATACTGAATTTGTTGGTCCACATGGTCAGGTTTGAGGATGCCTAAGCTCATTACCTTGTGGAAAGAAAATAATACTTTTTGGATTCCTTGCATTCTAGATATGTTCCCTCCAACGTTCATATGCCTTGAAAAGTTTGCAACAAAGTAAAGCTATTGGTGATAACATTGTATGGCTACAGAAGTTTCGGCTCATTGACCCTGCTGGGATTCGAAAGAAGGCATCGGTGGCATCATCAGGCAGCACGACAGAGGCATTATCAGTCAATCGAGCGTTTCAAGCTGTTCGTCGTTCTGATGTGGTCGCTTTTGTTATTGATGCTTTGGTGTGCGTTACAGAGCAGGTAACTACTGTGCACTTGTGTTATTATAAATTGCATCTTAGAACAGGTATCTGCTGCATGCTTGCATTCTCTCAACAATGCTTTGATTAGAGTTCATGCTGACGGCATGGTGTATTTGCAGCAAACACACTGTTTACAAACATAGCAGCTATTTGATTACCTCTAGGGACTTCTATGTCTCTTTTGAGTTGCCCAAACATCCCACTAAAAAACCTCACCAGTTTCATTCACTGGTACATTCTCTGCTAGTTATCTATTGCTTCTGCCTGTGGTGCCTTGGATAATTTGTTTTACTTTACTAGTCATGTTCCTGACCATGTGTTTTAGCCAATGCCAGGGTCTTCTTCTCTCATCTCTTCTTATTACGGTCAATTCTCAGGATTACAAGATTGCAGATAGAATAGAGAAAGAAGGGAAGGGGTGTGTACTTGTTGTAAACAAGCGGGACACTATTCCTGACAAAAACCACCACAGTACAACATTATGAAGAAGATGTCAGAGTGAAGCTTCGAATTCTTCACTGGGCACCTATTGTTTATTCAACTGCGCTATCTGGTCAAAATGTAGACAAGTATGTATATCTTGATTCGGATTTCTCGTTTTGAGGGATATCATCTTTTTTTTTATGTTGGAAATGATTTTCTTAGCACAGAAATCGCTTCTTAGTTGTAGAGATATGGTTGAAGGAGAAGAAAAAAAAAGGCAACGTTTTGCTTGAGGAATGGTGATTCAATTGATTGAGATTCCAAGACCAGAATCATTGTGGCTGCTAGCGAGGTGGAGAAAGAGAAATCAAGACGGCTAGGTAAGTCCATTTTAAATCAGGTGGTGCGGGAGGCTGTAGCTTTCAAACCTCCCCCTCGGACCCGTGGAGGGAAGAGAGGACGTGTGTATTACTGCACACAGGTACTATATGGTCCGCTGATCCTTTTGTCAATTAACTGTACAGCTTCCTCTTGCTTCTTATATTTTCTTACTTTTCTTTTAGATTTTTAACACACCCTTGCAGCCTTGCCATTATCAGAAAGTTGTAGTTTACCATTGCTACTGATAATCTCACTTCATTCCTTCCTCACTCTCACAATTGTTTCTTTTGCAGGCAGCTATCAGGCCGCCAACATTTTGTCTTTCTTTGTGAATGATGCTAAATTATTTAACGAGCTGTATCGGCATTACATGGAGAAGCAATTGCACAAAGATGCAGGGTTTCCTGGAACACCAATCCGGCTTTTGTGGCGCAGCCGAAAGAAAATGGATAAAGGTCGGTAGCATCTAATCCATGGTTCCATCAACCTAGCATCGAAGGTACTTCTTCCCCGCTTTTGATTTTCATTGTGTTAAAGTCGTGCTGTGATCGTGTTTCTGTTTTTATGATTGCGTAAAGGTTGGGTGTGGATGCCAACTTGTAGCTTTGCCTGGACTGAACAGAGATAGATCACTTCTATCATTCCATGCAATGTTTTGTCATTGAAGCCTGAAGTGAAACCGAGATCAACCAAAACATACGTTCGTGACTGTAATATAATGATGTAAATGAGCTGGTAAACTGGTGCAGTATACTATTTGCGTGTAGTTTGGAACTTATTCAATGTAGTTCTTGTACATGAGAACTGTGTCAAAGTCGCACCAAACCGAACATTCACCATACTCTGATGACTGCAGATGATCATATTGAGTGTTTTTCCCATCAACATTGATGATTATAGCAAGTGAATGTAGCTTGGGATGAAGGGAATACATAATTCACATTTTCTATTATCTCATCGACCTATTACAGTGTTTTTTTTATTTTGATAATGTCCTATTACAGCTTTATAACGTTATAATAAATGGCATAAAATCCCAAAAAGGAAAAACCAAAATTCGGGGGAGAAGAAAGGTAAAGAAAAGTGTGCAAAATTGAAGACATTACCAATGAGGCGGGAAATTTTTCCCCCGCCATCTTTCTCCCTCTACATCACCCCATCATGTCAGACAATCACACAAATCACGTCTCTCAAAACCCTAGAAATCATCTCCGATTCCCCAATCTGAATCATCAGTGGCGGATTCCACACCAATCAAGTCCCATCACAGATCTCATCATCCCCAAATCGAATCCAAAACGCACTCTCCTTCAACCCTCTCTCTAATCCCACCGACTCCCCCCACCAAAACCCCTAGCGGCCGGGGCCGCAGCCGTGGCTCGTCGAATCAGATCTCGTCTCCTGTTCCTTCGCCTCCTCGTCGATTCTCTCGCCATCTTTCACTCAATTTAACCGACCCTGCCACGCCCACTAAAGAAATTGATCGAGGGAGTGGATTGTTGGATGATTCAAGGGCGAAAAACCCTAGAAATTGGGGGAAGTGTGATGAGGGTGTTGATGGGGTTTCTTTTATGCCTAAATCGCCTGAATTGGATGAGGGGAAGAAGAGGAAGAGGCGGGGTGGGGCGATGGGGAGGGGGAGGAAGGCGGGCAAGAAGAAGGTTTATTACAAGAAGGTGGAGTATGACGGGTGCAAGTTCGAGGCCGGAGATGATGTGTATTTGAAGAGGAGGGAGGATGCGAGCTCGGATGACGAGGATCCGGAGGTGGAGGAGTGTAGGGTTTGTTTTGATGTTGGGAGTGAGGTGATGGTTGAGTGTGATGAGTGTTTGGGTGGGTTTCATTTGAGGTGTTTGAGGCCTCCTTTGAAGGAGGTGCCTGAAGGGGATTGGGTTTGTGGGTTCTGTGAGGCGAGGAAGCGAGGGAAGGTGGTTGAGATGCCTGCGCTGCCGAAGGGGAAGAAGCGGGTTAGGACTTTGAGGGAGAAGCTTCTTACTGGTGATCTGTGGGCGGCGCGAATTGATAGGTGTGTTCTTGCCGACTTGCTCAAAATAATGTTTGATTCAATATGTTACAGCAATCTGTGGTAGTTTAGGATATGTAAGTTCATTCTATGATCTCCCTTTGGTGCATGTTCGGATTGGATTTCATCGATCCTTCTTTGACAATTCACTAATTATGCGATTGAGGTGGCAGCTCAAAGTGGGACTTTTCAGACACGAATTTCATATCATGTTTGTCGATGTATGGCATCATGATAATATATGTTTTGTGCAGCATATGGAAGGAAGTGGATGGAACTTTTTGGCTCAGTGGGCATTGGTACGTGATTCCCGAAGAGACAGCTGCAGGAAGACAGGCTCACAATTTGAGAAGAGAGCTGTACCTGACCAGTGACTTCTCTCAAATAGAGGTAAACAAGTCACTAGATCTCAACTTATGGTTGAGTTTTGAAAGTGAGCCCTTCCATGTATTTGGTTACATGATTTGCAGACTTGCATTTGGTCTTGAAATCAAGTGTGTATAACCTATATGTTTTCACTCTTACAGATGGAGTCCATCATTCGGCATTGTTTTGTTAAGAGTCCCAAAGAATTCGCTCAAGCTAGTAATGAAGGCGATGATATATTTTTGTGTTGAGTATGAGTATGACACACACTGTCAGAGCTTCAAGAGACTAGCCGAGATTGATAACAAAGAGCAGGTTATTCTTGCACTCAAAGTGAATACCATGTTTTCAGTTTATTAACTCAGTATTTGAAGATCTTTCTGCTTCATCTGCTAGGATGATAATGAAGATATAAGTGATGTGGAAGAAGACACAGACTTTGATGAGGAGAGAACAAAGAATGGACACTCTCGACTCTCATCTTCTCAATTGGCTGCGGTATGGTCAACTTTCTTTCTCATTTTCGCTCACTGTTGTTTCTATCACATGACTAAAACTTATTTGATTTACGACAGAATTCAAGGAAAGGGCGGATTTTTGGGCTACAAAAGTTAGGGATAAAGAAGATACCTGAGCATTTGAGACACCATAAACAAACAGAACTTGAAAGGGCCAAAAAGACATTGTTATTGGCGACCTGGCCATGCTCCCCTCCTTGCCGCAACAGGTGTGAGTTTGTCATCTATGGTCAGCTATGCACATTTATTTTCAATGCCATGTTTTCCTTTGATGTTGAACCTGCTTTTCTGCAGAGAAATGGAAGAGATCACAACATTTGTTAGAGGTGCAGTCTGTGATGATCAATGTCTTGGGCGGTGCCTCTATATCCATGGTGTTCCCGGAACTGGGAAGGTGTGCTATCCTAGCTTTGAAATGTTGAATGATTGGGCGTTTTGTTTCTCCAAGGATGAGATATTTAACCCTTGTGTATTGCTTTGGAACACATTAAACTGCAGACCATGAGTGTGCTTGCAGCAATTAAGAGCCTAAGGTCAGAAGTTGATGCGGGAATTGTCAGACCATTCTCCTTCATAGAGATCAATGGCCTAAAACTTGCAACCCCAGAAAGCATATACAGAGTAAGATGGTAAACATATTACTTGGTCATTCTGTGTTAAATCTTCTATAATCCGAACTGATTTTTTTTATCAGGTTATATATGAAGCGCTTAGTGGGCACAGAGTTAACTGGAAAAAGGCCCTGAATTGCCTCAATGAGCGATTTTCTGAAGGGAAAGAAATCGGTAAAGGGAAGAACAAACCATGTGTTCTTCTCATTGATGAACTTGATCTTCTCGTGAATAAGAATCAATCGGTAAATTTCTCCTTCTTGAGTTATCTGTGTATCATTTATTTGTTGCTTCCACAATAAAACTGATAAGCTTGATCTGTTTCAGGTTCTTTATAACATTCTTGACTGGCCCACAAAACCCAATTCCAAGTTGGTGGTGATAGGTGAAATACTACTCTTGTCATATATTCATTGGTTCAAATGTGTGCTCTCATTTTCTCTATATGTTCTTCAAGATCACTGGCACCATGCGGGTCAGGATGACGACTGTCTTATTTAGTACTTCACTATGCAAATGTAGGGATAGCAAACACAATGGACCTCCCAGAAAAGTTGCTTCCTCGAATCTCAAGTCGTATGGGTATTCAGAGACTCCGATTTGAACCATATAACAATCAACAGCTACAAGAAATCATTTTAAGCCGGCTGAGAGGAATCAATGCTTTCGAAAACCAAGCTGTGGAATTTGCTTCTAGAAAGGTAAATACAAAAGTACTATTTTCCTTTTATATACATCAAACTTAAGCTCAAATTAGAGAGCTTAATGTCTGAGAAATGATGCCAATACTTAATATTTGTATAGGTGGCTGCTGTTTCAGGAGATGCCCGTAGAGCACTTGAAATTTGTCGTCGTGCTGCTGAAATCAAAGATTATCACATCAAGCATCAAACCTCAAAAAATGATGCTGCCTCTATTGGTACATGTTGATTTATTTGATTTTGTTACGTAAGATATACAAAATGAACATGTCTCATCATCTTTCTTATATATTTCTAGGAAAACCCATGGTTGGTGTCCCAGAGGTAAAAGCAGCAATACAAGAAATGTTCGAGGCTCCTCATATCCAAGTCAGTCAACTTACCATGCTCAGATATCAAAATCACACTGTTTTCTTTGTCACCTTAATGAGGCAGCAAATGCTGTGTATATGAGCAGTTAAAATTGTACTTTTACAATAATCATATTTGTGTTACAGCTGCAGAATGCAAGTTGTCTCTCATGGTTGTGCCTTTTTCTTTCTGTTACATCTATGTTTTGGTTTGTGTTGCAGATAATGAGGAAATCTAGCAAAATGAGTAAGATATTCCTGGCAGCTATGGTGCATGAACTATACAAGACAGGAATGGGCGAAACAACTTTCGAAAAGGTTGGATCCCTCTATCTTATTTCTTCTCCTCTCTTGGCAGTTGGCACATGGTCTGAAGCATTCATTTTGCCATATGTTTTGAACTTGTCTCATATGTGCCGTTACTGCAGCTCACTATCACAGCTTCTCGATTCTGCACGAGCAATGGGATGCCATTTCCTGGATGGGACATGCTCTTGAGGATCAGGTAAGCTCAAATCTGTATAACTTCATGCTTTATGCTAAGAGTTCACCAGCAAGTTCGCTAGAAAAGTAATAAGCTTCTGTCTGCCTGTGAAATTGCAGCTGTAGGCTTGGTGAGAGCAAAATCGTGCTCTGCGAGCCAGGTTCTAAGCACAGGTTGCAGAAGTTGCAGCTCAATTTTCCAAGGTGTGTTTCTTTGTCATAGATGTAGATTTGATGGGCTGTGCTCCACGCTTTCCTGATTTAATTGTAGATCTTTGCGTTCTTCTGACCTTTGAATATTGATAATTGACTTGAGGTTATTGTGTCGCAGCGATGATGTAACATTTGCTTTGAAAGACTGCAAAGAGCTTCCGTGGCTGGCCAAGTACCTATGCTGCTAAGTACAGTATGTTGTAATATGCCCCGAATCTTCTTACAGAAACTACCGGTTAGTTGAATTCGATAGCAAATGGATGAAGCCATAGTTGCTCGGTGCTGCTGGTTATCCAAATAAGTAACAATTGCAGATTGTTATTGTTGTGACTATTGATACTCACAACCCCTGCCATGGGCGAAAGACCCTCATGATCTCGACACGAGATGCAACTGTTGAGGGATCCGAGACAGCAAGTTTGGAGGACCCTGCAGCTGCTAGATGAATTTAAACATAGATCAACAGCTCCATCTAGCAGTATGCATGATCTCAGCTGGTTGGGGCCAAGATCATGCAAGGGATGTTTGGCGAGAACATTGCTTGGTCAAGTGAATATTCGATCAACAGCTACTCAACATGACATTTCGGCAATGGAAGATAATTATCTGGGAGATAAAACAGTTCGCGATCGGATCCTTGGCACACTTTTTTGTATTCTTCGCTCTAAATGTACCAAAGAACAGTGTATACTGTATACAGTTCAACATTCAAATGCTCAATGCAAAGTGTGGAGTAATATTAGTGAAAAAAACATGTTGGTGTTGAAGTCTTGTCAGTTTGGATAGGGTTAAATTCAGAATAGAAATGATTGATTTTAAAATATATATTTTTTGATAAATTTATTTTTCATTTTAAAACTAATTAATTTTTTTGTTATAGATTTTATTATTCCTTAAAATATGTATAGTCCTTTTGTGTGTGATTAACTTGATAACCTATCAATTATTGACCATTAGGTTCAAAATATTGTATTGTATCAGTCATTGATTGTCACATATAAATATATGATGTTTAATTTTTGATCCTAAAATATTTTAAATTATAAATATTTTCTTCATTTGGAATTAATAACAATATTATATCATTATTATATTATTAATCATGTATTTCGAGCAGGGAATTTCATTATTCGTTTTGATGACATAAAAAATATTTACTTTCCTACTAATAAATTATCAAATTTAAACCTAACATTACTTTACTCCACCCACGACATCGTGTCCAATGACGATGACGAAATGACTACGACGACGAATTAACGGTGATGACGAACTAACAGTAAGGACGACAATGACAAACTAACGACGATAACGAAAAACGACGACGAACCAAAGACAACAAGAGATAGAACAAGACACCATCACATTTTAAGGTTTAGAACTTTATTTATAACGATGATGATACACATTGAAACGTTCAAGCCCAAACTGAATTAACCCATGGACATACTGTATTAACCCAAACCGAATTAACCATTGGTGCCCTGGACATACTGAATTAACCCAAACCAAGGATAGAAAAACCACAAGCATGGAACAACATGCAATTTGCAAACAAATCGCCACCAGATCACGACGACCCGAACAGGAAACATCCACAAACCCGAGTTCGAAATCCACCAAACAATTCATCCGTTTTCATTGAGGAATTTCTAGATTCATTAAAATAAGCGGCAAATTGATAAATTGACCAATTCATGAATACTAATCAATTTGGTACTTAAAAGCAATCAAATATGCAAATTTTGTGTTTTTTGAAAAAAAAAAGAGAAAAAAAATCGACAAGTGGTACTGTAATGGAAAAAAAAAGGAGGTGAGGTAGTTTAAGATAATTAATTTAAATAGACGATATCTATATATATATTTTTTTTAATTTAAATTATCATCAATATTTTATGATATTTCATCAATTCACAGACAATTCATAAATATTTATATTTTTTTATTTTATTTTAATTATAATTGTTTGATCCGACACATAATTTTATTTATATGTTGAAATAATTCTTTAATAATAGTGGGATATAAATAAGATTTATATGAGAAAAATGAGAAAAAAAGAATTTATGATATAATATTAAAATTTGATTAAAAAAATTATAAATAAATTAAAATGAAAAAAAATAATTTTATTATTTACATGGTCAATGTTATCATTGAATCCGAATGGATTGAGTACTCAACTGAACAACATCTGTAATCGACCAAGATGTTCACCCAAAAAAACAGAGTAAACAACAACGACGATTAAAAAAAAGGTTTTTTTTTGGTAGGACGACAAAACATGTGAGACGAAGGGTTGAAAAGCGATAAGTTTTGAGCGTTGACGTCACGCGACTTGCCACAGATCCCAACGACAACGGATATTCCCAAAACCAAAACCCCCGCTTCTCTCGTCTTCCTCCATTTTCATCCTCCTCTTTCTTGTGATTTCTCATCAGTCTCTCGTCGATCATCATCACCATTTCAATGGCGTTTGAGGTACCAGCGGTGCTGGTGATTTTCCCCGTGGGATTGATCTTCCTCTCATCCGGCCTCATCGTCAATCTCATTCAGGTTATTTATCTCGCCGTTTTTTTTGAAACCTCAAGAAATCTATTGTTGTTTGGGCATGATTTGATGGTTGTTTCGGTGTTTATTCGTGATTTCGGAGATGCCCATTTGGTTTGATTGCATTGAAGATTGCGATAATTTGATGAATTGTTGGGTTGTGCTTGCTTGGTTTTGGCGATATTATCGGTGTTGTGTGGGCTTATGCTGTTTGCGAGTGATATTGATTCTGTACGGGAATCTTGATTTCAACATTCGAGAAATGCTAGGATGGATGAAAAAGAAACAACCCCAATTGCGTTTTTGGGTTGATCTTTTACTAGGATCCGAATGAGTCTCAAGTTTCTGGTTTCGGGACATGGATAAAGGTCGTTTATTTGTGGGTGGAATTTAAAAAAGATCATTTCTTGATAGTTATAAGGGATGAATGCGGCTACCCACTTTCAATGGGCGAGTTTTCCGAATGCGTTTTACTGGTGTTAGCGCTTGCAAAATTGTTATATCTACTTTATCTATGGAAAACATTGTGCGAGTCTTGCAATTGTTCCGTTCCACAATAGCAATTCTTGGAACAATGGTGTGTTACTCAGGTTGTCATACGAGGCAATGGGATACCTATTGATCTTGTGTGTATACTAAATCCTGTTATCTCTGTAGGACGATATGTAGTAGGAACTTTTATAAGCTTATTGAACTGTGTCTTCTGCCCTTCTCTTTAATGCGAGTTTACTTGTTCCTTTTTATAAACAAAGATAACAAATCATTCTAGTTTTTCGAATCTCTTCAGTCTGGCTACATTTTCAGGCCATCCTCTATGTTCTTGTCCGCCCTCTCTCAAAGGACATGTTCAGAAGGTTCAATAAAACCGTGGCGGAACTATTGTGGTTTGAACTTGTGTGGCTATTTGATTGGTGGGCTGGCATGAAGGTATTCAGCTGGTGTTTTTTGAACAGCTGATTAAAATATATTGCACTGTTGTTTTGACTGTTCAAAGCTGTTGGGATCATGCAGGTTGAACTGCATATGGATCCAGAAGCATTCCACCTATTGGGTAAGGTGCTGACCATGGCTGGTTTCTCGATTCTCTTTCCCCCTTTAGTTTTCCCCTCTACCTGAAGTCTTTTAAATTTGTTGATCGAATGTGCTTTCTGTTTCTTCTTCTATTCTCATGTGCAGGCAAAGAAAACGCACTGTTCATTTCTAATCATAGAAGCGATATCGATTGGCTGGTTGGCTGGGTTATGGCTCAGGTAAACTAGCCATGTTTATAACTGATTATTTTTCACAACTTAACATGTCAGTTCGGCAGAAAGATGCTAGCTTATAATCATGCAAGCCCTTTTTGCGGTATTTAGAAGTTGAGCTGACATGTTTCAAGACACACCGACTGCTTGAAATTTTTGTGGTTGTTTCATTCTAGTGATATACTGCTCTTGGTCTGATAACAGAGGTCCGGTTGCCTGGGTAGCACAGTTGCCATCTTGAAGAAAGTGCTAAAATATTTACCAGTAAGTATTTGCTTTTCGGCATCTTATGGGTTCTTGAATCCTTTAATCTCTGCACTGAAAATGCTCTACTGTAGGTTATAGGCTGGTCAATGTGGTTTTCTGATTACATCTTCCTGGAAAGGAGCTGGGATAAAGATGAAAGCACATTGAAGGTGATTCAAATGGCACTTCGCTGCACATTTCTCATGTTTGATTGTGTTTTATTTTTTTTGTTTTCCAAATTAACTGAATTCCTTTCCGTAATGTGGGTCTGTGATGCAGTCGGGTTTCGAACAGTTGAGGGACTTCCCATTTCCCTTTTGGTTGGCTCTCTTTGTTGAAGGAACTCGCTTTACTCAGGGAAAGCTGTTAGCTGCTCAACAATATGCCATTTCAAGAGGGTTGCCTATCCCTAGGAATGTTCTGCTTCCTCGGACGAAGGTTTTGATACCTAAACCCTAGTGTTTTTTTATTTAATAACTAGTCTTAGCTTTCATTTTACTCATACAATTCACTGATCAGTGTTTGAACTCTGATTTTCGCTAGTATCATGTTGTGATGTCATTGATTCTTCTCAGGGATTTGTTTCGGCAGTGAAAGGGATGCGCTCATTTGTCCCTGTGCTATATGATTGTACAGTGGCCATAGCCAAAGATCAACCTCAACCTACAATGTTAAGGATCTTCAAGGGACAATCTTCCGTGGTAAGTGATTAACAGCTTTACACCAGCAACAATTTATACGGTGATCGTTTACAAAGCGTGCTTTGTAGTTTCTTCTAGACTTCTTTGAAATTACTTGCATTATTAATGGCTCAAATTTGTGTGTAATTCATTCAAGCCTGCATTGGTGATTATGGAACCCGTTTCACCTTACTTTTGGCACCTTGGTTCAAATGATTGTTATCGTTTTTTACAGGTGAAAGTGCAAATTAAACGGCATCTAATGCATGAACTGCCAGAGACAAACGACGGTATTTCGCAATGGTGCAAGGACGTATTTGTCAACAAGGTGTGCATAGATTGTAAATATTCGCATGTTGCTTTGCTCAATCTATCTATCAACCATAGCTGAACCTGTTCATAAATCTCACTTGGCATCAACAGGACGCATTTTTGGAGAACTATTTTACTAGTGGAAAATTCAGCAATCTGGAAAGCCAAGACATTGGTCGACCCAGAAAACCCCAAATTGTAAGTCGTCACTCCATATGATCTGCATTTCTTAGAATTTGCATTTGTGGGTGGGTTGGGTGCCACGCATTTCTAACATCATTAACTATTTTGCATCACTGCCTTGTTCCTTTCCCCCTTGTTCATTAGGTTATGATCGTCTGGTCATGCTTACTCACTGCTGGTGTTGTGGGATTCCTCCTATGGACCTCACTCTTCTCCACATGGCAAGGGATAGCATTGACAGCGGCTTTCTTGGTCCTAGTCCTGATCTTGATGCACATCTTCATCCTATTTTCTCAGTCAGAACCTTCTGCTCCTGGCCTCATAATCCCAGATGACCCTGTGAAGCAGCATCTTCTTCAGACGTGAGCTTTCGGTCTAAAAACAGTCACTGCAAGCTTCCCTTGAGCAGAATATCGTGCTGTTATGCCAACAGCACACATTTGTACATTCCATCGTATATGAATCTCTAGTTCGGTAAAGCAAGGTTTTTGGAGACATGCTCTCATGTAGTCTAGTCTCATGTTTTGGTTGTCGTATTCTTTATCAGTTCCTCAAAATATTGTAGGAAACACAGTTTCCACAATATTTGGAGGAACTGTTGTATCAATATCAACAGTTTTACGATAACCCTCCTCTTGTAAATAGTTTCATCAGTCTGTAAATGATCTTACATTAACTGTGTATAACACGTAGGCTAGCTGTGATTCTTGTGAATGTAAGGATTGTAAATTTTTCTTTTCTGTCATCTGAATAAAATGGAAGAGCAAATTGTGATGCAGACAATAATAATATGTACATGTTTTTTTCCTCTCCATTATGCAGACAATAATAAAATGGTCACAAGTGCAAATCTGATACTCCATTTTATTGATTATGTTGTGTCAATTGAAAGCCAATGGGATTGGGAGTGAGATAATAGAGAGGAAATGAGGAGACAAGATAGGTGGGGCTGAAAAAGAGTCAGAGTAAGAAACTAGGGATAGCAGCACAAGGCTCCGTGAGACTATCTGAGCTGCTGAACATTCTGAAGAAGGTTGTAGGAGAGCGTGCTTCCCATGAAACATCATCATGCAAGGCGCTCATCGAGCAAATTAGATGGTTTGCTGGGACACAAATAAAGAATGTAGCTTCGGTTGGAGGAAACATATGCACTGGTAGTCAAATATCAGACTTGAACCCGCTGTGGATGGCATCTGGTGCAAGATTTCAGATCGTTGATTATAAAGGAAATGTTAGAACAACCTTAGCGGAAAAATTGTTCTTGGGTTATCGTAAAATAGATCTGGCAAGTAATGAGATACTACAGTCAATTCATTTGCCATGGACTATTCTTCGCAAAGGATGTACCTGGAGATAACATGATTGGAGCAGCAATCGCTGATGAGGAGCTTTTTGCCACCGAATTTGTCACTTGTGTGGGACAGACAGGTACATGTTATGTTTGTCTGCTGCTGATTTTCTTCTCCCCGGGTTAGTCACCAATGAACTAAATTCTTGTGCAGGTTATAGGAATCGTGGTTGCTGATACGCATGAAAATGCAAAGCTAGCTGCAAGAAAAGTTCATGTCGAGTATGAGGAGCTGCCTGCAATCCTGTCTATCGAAGATGCGATCCAAAATAAAAGTTACTTCTCTGACACCGAGAAATGTCCGAAGAAAGGAGATGTAGATCTCTGCTTTCAGTCCAAAGAATGTGAAAGGATCATAGAGGGGGATGATCAAGTTGGTGGGCAAGAGCATTTCTATTTGGAGTCACAGTGCAGCTTAGTGTATACTCTGGATAGTGGGAACGAGTTCCATGTAATTTCATCTACTCAAGTAAGATACATTCTGACCAAGCCTGTTTGCTTCGTAGTTCTGATGTTCTGTCTGCATTATTTATACAAAATATTACTCTTGGGAGAAATTACGATGTTTGTTGCAGTATGGTAGCCAATACTGCCAAAAAGTCAAACCTACGGCAGAATCCCGTGATATTATTGTATGTTAACTCATCCACTCATGCTATCCTTCTCGACTTGAACCGTATTATCTGTATTTTTTGCACGGTGGGACTCGTTCCGGACAGGGTTTTCTTATAAGGCTGTTATCTTCTGTAGGCACCTCAAAAGAACCAGAAGGATGTTTCTGATGTTCTTGGCCTTCCCATGTCAAAAGTCGTTTGTAAAGCCAAGAGACTTGGTGGTGGTTTTGGTGGAATAGACACTAGAGCATCTTTTGTTTCCGCTGCTGCTTCTGTGCCAGCATATCTGCTGAATCGTCCTGTAAAGCTAACTTTGGATAGAGATCTAGACATGATGATCACAGGACAGCGTCACAGCTTTCTTGGAAAGTATAAGGTGCTTCTAGAAAGATCGGTTCACACATTACAGCCAGAAGTTGGATCGGTTCACACTACCAAAGCTCTGGAGTGAGTTGAAGCAGTCATGTGACTTTCACAGGAATTGCGAGGAAGTCAACCAGTTCAATCTCCAAAATCGATGGAAGAAACGTGGAATTGCGATGGTTCCGACAAAGTTTGGAATCTCGTTCACAGCTAAGCTCATGAATCAGTTATATTTGATTGCACGATTGGTATGGTGTTCAACGTTGTAGGTTTGAAGCATGTGAGGGTACCGTGGCACGGTGGCAGTAGGCTTGTCGATAAACATTTACTGTAATATACCTACGAATGTGTCTTCTGATTTACCCCCATAGATTCTGATTATTCATTATACTTCGACTTGACGCAGGCTGGTGCTCTAGTTCAAGTATATACCGATGGAACTGTATTAGAGACGCATGGAGGTGTAGAGATGGGACAAGGTTTACATACAAAAGTTGCTCAGGTCGCAGCATCTGCATTTGGCATTCCTCTTAGCTCTGTATTCATTTCAGAGACAAGTACTGACAAGGTAACTTAAACAACGGATTAACATAATAGATGTTTTTTTTTTTTTTTTTCAGTTTTACTGCTCAAGTTCTGTTTATGTGCTTATGTGCTACCTCTCTATCCTGCAATATAGGTCCCAAATTCATCGCCTATGGCAGCTTCAGCGAGCTCCGATTTGTATGGTGCCGCAGTTCTAGATGCCTGTGAGCAAATTAAAACAAGAATTGCCCGTATTGCGTCAACACGTAATTTCATTCATTCATTGGCTCACAGTAATTTCATGAAAATTTTAGGAGTACGATAGATTGCTTCTTCTCAAGGAGAGTTGTCATGGGGCATGCTATGTTCTTCGGTTCTTATGTTTTGTAGGATAGTTAAACTCGTTTTCTTGTATGAATTACTCTTTTGGGGTTATTGTGCCAATGTCCTGTGTGTTGCAATGATGACCTGATGAATTCACTGTGAGCCATGCTTTTTTTTTTTTTTTTTTTTTGGCAGCTGGTAAACACCTGCTTTTTGAACAGAATAGACCTTTCCGCTCATGGATTCTATGCCACTTCTGAGATCGGTTTTGACTGGAAGACCTGTCAAGGAAACCCATTCAAGTACTTAACCATTAGGGCTGCTTTTGCCGAGGTTGAAATCGACGCATTAACTGGAGATTTTCACGCAAGGGAAGCAAATATAATGCTGGATCTTGGATATTCCTTGAATCCTGCCATTGATGTTGGCCAGGTGCGTTACATATACCATCCCATTTGCCACCATGATTATGATTCTGTGTCTTGTGACGTGTGTGTTAACTCTGCTTTGGCTTTGAGCGGTTTGTTCGTATTAAATCTTTCGGGTGATGCAGATCGAGGGAGCGTTTGTCCAGGGGTTAGGTTGGGCAGCCCTGGAGGAGCTGAAATGGGGAGACGCAGCACATAAGCAGATCCCTGCTGGGCATCTCTATACATGTGGACCAGGAGCTTATAAAATCCCTTCTATCAATGATGTGCGCCTCTCAAAATGAACGTTTCGCTTCTGAAGGTGAATATACTGTACCTTCCATCGTTGAAAGCGATCGATTTTGCAAATAAATTGTGTGTGCATATATAACCAGCATCGATACTAGTCTTTGCAAAGTATAGAAGTTTTCAGCCGAGTCTGCCTGAACTATTATCGTGTTGACTGTCTGCTTATGGACTTTGGTGCTTTGCAGCATGATTTACCTTGAGAATGAATTCTTTATGCCAACAGCAATTGAATCTACATATTTCTAGGATACCAACTATTCTTGTGTCCTGCTGCTGATAGTTTTTGCCTTGAAAATTTGCAGGGAGTCTCAAACCCGACGGCTATACACTCATCCAAAGCTGCTGGGGAGCCTCCGTTGTTCCTAGGCTCAGCAGTGCTCTTTGCGATCAAAGATGCCATCATTGCGGCAAGAGCAGAGGCCGGTGTCACTGGATGGTTTCCGCTCGATAACCCTGCGACTCCTGAGAGGATCCGAGTGGCTTGTACAGATGAATTCACCTCGAAGTTCGTCACTTCTCAGTTCCGGCTCAGTGTCTAACTGTTCAACTAGCCTGAGTTCGCGTGTATTATAGTGTTACTTATCCCACGTCTGTTAAACCTCACTAGGATTCTGAGAAAAAGACTGCCACCATAAATGCCTGTTTATTAGCAGTGTATCAAACTATCAATGAAAAGTGAACCACATATCAAGCTACGTTTCAAAATGTTTGATTGAAAAGCAGATTATAAATCTTGAATTTGCAGTCAAATTTCTGCATCTTGTGTTCAGTAATATTGCCCGTGGGGTAAGATGATGTGGTTGTTCAATTAATTTTTATTTTTTTTGTTTTATAGAGATTCAATTAGATTTTAGATTTCATTACTCAATTTCAAATTACAAACATTGATTACTAAATCCCAAGCACACGACACATTGAGACATATTCTGATAATGCATGAACGGTATAATTTGTCTCACGAGACACCCATTAGCCATTGAAGCTGATAAAATTTCCTATCTTGAATAATTCCACTCATCTACGACACAAAAATAATTCCACTCATCTAGTTGATGCCGAAGTGTTTGCGTATGCCAATGATATTTTTGTTTTTATGTACATTGTTTATCGTATGGTATGCTTTGTCTATTCGATATTTCTATCTTGTTTGGAACTTGGAGATATGTTTTTGTAATGTCATTTAGATCACGATAGTGTAATATTGGAATTTCTATGGGCTTTCAGTATTTTGAAGGGATTGGGTGCAATGTCACAATCTGGTTCTAATTTGACCGATGTCGGCTTCTGAGCCCGACCAAAGGCATCATGCACCCAAAGAAAAAACAATTGCTATCGGTTTCGATTTGCTGAAATGTGTGGAGTAGTTACTGGTTGACCACTCACTTTTTTAAGAATTGGGATCCCCTGCCACTCCATCATAATCATATCCGGGTAATCTAATGATTGAAATAAAATCAAATCATATATAAAGAAAAGGAAAAAATCTGTAAATTTTTTTTCTTCTGTTGTTTGGACAGTAAAGGACCCAACTCCCTCTTTTGAAGAGTTTTTTCTTTTATGGAGTTTTTTGTAGTTAGTCCTCCTCCTGCAATTTTAACACTGTCTTACCAAGACAGAACGTGATTACATCACGATCTCAATATTACCTATGACAAGCCTATCGGGAAGAAGACCAGGTGACAGATTGGTTGGAAAATTTTAATCGCTCTACCTTCGGTAAGTTTACTCGCAATTTACTGCCTCTGGGATGTGTTAATTATTTGTTCATTGCTGGTTTGTTATGATTCTTTAGGATGCCAGTCTATTAATTATTCTCTTCGTCTCATATTATCATAACATTTTTTTATTTAATCAATCCTAAAAAATCACAATTTTTTTTTTTTGATAATTTTTTAACATTAAAAAATATTAAATCAATCTCATATGTTACAGTACATCCTCTATTTCCTCTCACAAGTTCTATAATAAACCTCACAATCATAAAAAAAAAATATTATTTTTTTTATCAAAATTCATTCAAATTCAACGCTATTATAATATTTTTTTTGCTCTGTATCAAAATGTTTTGAAATGGAGGGAGTATAATAAACTTAAATGCACCAACCCCTCTTATCTTTCAAAGAAATAAACAAATGGTCGATGCTCGATTAACCATCACTGGACTTCGCGGGTAGGAATGACTTTTTAGTAAACAAGTGTGTAGTAATGTGAAAGAGCTTGACTTGTCAAACACGAGGCCTCGAAAAATCATTGGACCGAAATGATTAGATTCTGATAGTCAAGTAGAGGCAACATTTTCTTCAGTATACGTGTATCCTCTCAGACTATTAAACATCTATGTTCAAAATATTGCAACTTTTTTCCATATTTTCGGCTCAATTTATGGATCCATGAACGGTCAACTGGCCGGAAAGCGTCTCGACCAATGCATAGATAATACTTACCTCATAACGTCCACAGCCCATGCTCTGACCTCATCTCCTCCCGAAATGGTGCGAATCGGGGTTTGGAAAGTAATGCAAAGCTTAAACTTCTAAAAGTGTAACATGTGCTATGATGATAGGATTTTATGATCATAAATACGTACTGTGATAACGATCAAAGATGTGATTCCTTGATCATTAGGCCAATCGTGGAACTCTTCTTTTTCCATTCATGTCAGCATTTCGTATGGAGGTTACACCTTTTTGTTACTTTACGTGTGTTCATTCTATATTGCTCTGTTTCTCTTGATCCAGGATTTTTTCTTTCTATTTGTGTGATCATGTCGTAGGAGTAGCCCATAATTTAATTCCCTCATATTGTTAGCCAGCTATGATTTCTTTATTGTACTTCCAAGATTTCATAGGATGGCTTTCCCTAGACTAAATAAATTTGATAATTTTTGTCAAAGGAGGTAACATTTTGTTATTGGTCGTAGGTGGCATTGACGACCAAGTATGCGGCACACATTCCCTGAGTTTCATTCAATTGTTTATGGTATCTATTGATTTCAACTTTCAAATATAATTAATAGTTCCATTAGCCGCATATAACGATACTGCATATTGCTACACCCTGATCATAGGGTTAGTGTCAACTGTTAAGTTAATATTTAGGATGACAGATGCAGTGGAAACTTTTGAATTTAATTGCTGCAACGTTGTATACATAGATGTCTCCTTTATTTAAGAAAATAAAACAAACAGAGCATTACATATATTGATTTCAAGTTTTATTCTTTACACATATTAGAAACAAAGTACTATAATCAAGAAAGTATCCTAACATGCAAATTAGATAAGCTGAAAGCAAATCGTTTATTCTTGTCGCAACCAAAGCTCGAAGTACTTTAGTATATGCTTTGTAGCAAAGTTGGAGGAAGCATTGATTGCACACTGTCGAGTGATATACTGAAATGACGATGACTTGAGCAATTGAACTGAGGGGGATATTGGGCAATGCGCATGATCATAGATCAGGATGCCATTGGTTGAGATGATTAATAGTAGGGAGGAGGTGGTGGCGGGGAATGATAATAATATGGCGGAGTAGGTGACCATGAAGGTGGAGGTGGAGACTTGCCGACATAAGGCGGGGGAGATGGTGGCGGCGGTGAATAGTGATAGTATGGAGGTGGGGGTGATGGAGAGGGAGGAGGTGGAGACTTGTGATAGGGAGGAGGTGGCGAGTGATAGTATGGTGGTGGTGGTGACTTGTAGTATGGAGGTGGAGGCGGCGATTTCACGGGTGGAGGAGGCGAGTGATAGTACGGAGGCGGAGGCGACTTCACTGGTGGAGGAGGCGAGTGATAGTACGGTGGCGGCGGCGACTTCACTGGTGGAGGCGGCGAGTGATAGTACGGTGGCGGCGGCGACTTCACGGGTGGAGGAGGCGAGTGATGGTACGGTGGTGGTGGTGACTTCACCGGTGGAGGAGGTGGCGAATGGTAGTATGGTGGCGGTGGTGACTTCACCGGTGGGGGAGGTGGCGAATGGTAGTATGGTGGTGGCGGTGACTTCACCGGTGGGGGAGGTGGCGAATGGTAGTATGGTGGTGGCGGTGACTTCACCGGTGGGGGAGGTGGCGAATGGTAGTATGGTGGCGGCGGTGATGGCGAAGGAGGTGGTGGGGATTTATGGTAAGGTGGAGGAGGGCAAGGTGATGGCGGAGGGGGAGATTTGTAATAGGGTGGGGGCGGCGACTTCAGTGGTGGAGGAGGCGAGTGATGGTGTGGAGGAGGCGAGTGATGGTATGGAGGAGGAGGTGAAGGGGATGGTGGAGGTGGCGGCGAGTGATGGTATGGTGGTGGTGGTGAGTGATAATATGGCGTAGGCGTCCAAGGGTAAAAAGGTGACGGAGGTGGTAATGTCCATGGCCAATTCGCTGCTGATTCACCAGCCCGAATGCTGGTAACTAAGAAGCAAAACACGAAAGCGAGCACAAGTCGCCCTCGCCCCCCTAGGCTTCCCATATTAGGAAATTTCTGTCACAGGGACCGAGGAGCAACCTCAAGCTAGTACTTAGCTTGGTTTGTTGATGAGATTTAAAGGAACATGAACTCTTTATATAGCGATATCCCAAGGGCATAGTTGACGAGAACATGCATTTGTTTATGCATGATACAACAGCCTGTGCGAACTATAGTATAAAATCATGTTATCATGTAGTACTACAATGTGCACACAAGTCATTGCATTTCCTCGCCAGAGAAAGAAATTCTTGACATTGATTGGTGATATTATTATTTTTTTTTTTTTTTTTTTTTTTTTTTTTTTTTTTTTTTTTTTTTTTTTTTTTTTGCTGTTTTGAGATTTATGTGCCAATATTCAAATAAGGGTAGGAAAGTCTCAGAGTAGCAGGTGAGTGAATGAGACGAGAAGCACCCAAAATCCTGAATTTTCTGAAGCCTATTTGCATGTGCATGGATCATGAAATTTCTCTAATGATGTTGCCATTCAATTTAATCATCATTAAGGGAATGAATCATTGTCTCGATGGTGTTGTATTAGCTGGAGTTGGCTACTTGAGCATTGACTATTTATTGACTTATTATTATTATTATTCTTAGTCTTAACCAAATATGTGTTTAATTAAGTGCTTCATTATCAGGGTTTGAGGCTCGATGATACGGTGAATCTCTTCTGCATCAAATTCAAGGCTTGATTTCGGTGGTCCATGGTTGAAAAACGGTTTGATCTTTTTTTCTTTTCTTTTTTTGAAATTGAGATAAGGTTTGATCTTGTTCATACAGAAATGTTGATTTACAGGTTATCGAAAATGTCCAATATACCCTGCCGGCTGATCTATGACGATGGACACAACACAACTAGGCCTGATCCATCACATATTTATTGTTAGCATTATTGGAGTGAAGCTCTTTAGAAATTGATCCTGAAATTGTAGGAAAAGAGACCATTTTTCTGATGCATGAGATATTGCGTTTCAATTAGCTTTTGGAGAAAAGGTTTGGTGTCATGATACTTGTAACGCTTTTTAATAATTATATTATTCATAACGTATTTTATTATGTTATTTTTTATTATTGAATATTACGGTATGAAATTTATTTTTATTCAGGATTATTATATGTAATATGAATCATATTTGATGTTTTACAATATATTTATAAAAGTATTGTTTGATCATCCAATAAATTATTTATAACATGATTAATTTTGTTATCTCTGTGACAAATATTGTAAGTTCCATTGACCGATAGGAGGAGTATAATATACCTAGAGCATGCCAGGTAGAAGCTGTCATTGAATTCTTTTCAATGTTTCTAGATGTACATAATTTTCTCGTTCTTATCCGCAGATCGCCCATAGAGGCTGCGCTTCATGAGTCATTAATCCGAACCTGAGCGCTACCTGTTGGTAATTAACCAGCTAAAATTCTATCGTGGATTGGCAAAAATGTTCTTATCAAAATCAGAAGCACTAAACAGATTCTCCATCTTCATTCATGTTGACGATGTTCACAATCAGCATGATTCCGCGGTGAACAGGTTCTCTTCTAATTTCCTAAATGCATCCTAATGCACACTAATCGCTATATTTGGTGCTTGTGTTAGAGAATCAATCATCAATCAAATTTGAAATTGGATTCGGCTAGGAATAGAAAAAGATAATACATTTATGCACTCATAAAAGGATTTCGATTAAAAATATTTTGTTGATTCAGCTCTGCATCTTATTGATATATCATCGAATTCCTATCCAATTATGTATAAGAAAAACGGGAGTGTCAGTAGGACTATATATCCAATGTACCGAGCTTGTCAAGGTAACGCGTAACCTTCGGACTTATAGTATCC
The DNA here is from genome assembly GCA_001925005.1 of Drosera capensis. NCBI lineage: Eukaryota > Viridiplantae > Streptophyta > Magnoliopsida > Caryophyllales > Droseraceae > Drosera > Drosera capensis. Next base: position 43,225 of record LIEC01010896.1, on the reverse strand, counting down.
ATGCAAGCGTTTCAACTTTTACTCAGTTTCGCCAATATGCTATGCAAGCCTTTCTAAAGTGTCGCACTTGAAACATCTTTTCCTCTAATTTGCGATTGGAAAATATAGTTACTATTAAGAATTCAACACATATGTCTCCCCCGATAAATCATCTAGCAGACTTGGCCTCGGACGTAACACAACAACCTCCCTTTTAGACAAGTTTGTTTTACACTTTTTTTCAACTAAAGAATATTCCTGCGATATTTTAGGCCCGAAAAATATATAGCACATCAACTTTTAGGCCTGAAGAATATATAGTACATCAACTTTTACACCTACCCCTGGTTTTTACGTCTAGATGCATGGACAACTAATGCAGCGGTGTAAAGCCATCTTTAACTGTAGATTAAACAAATAATCCAGCTAACAACCAAGACGACATAGAGAAGACTAATTCATAACTAATAATCTACTCAAAATAACATTACACAATATAAGCAATGTGTGTCACTGGTAGGGATATATCACCAATTACATATCAATGTATGCAGGAAAAAGTGAGATGAGTACATATCGAACTGGTCGATGCGAATAGTTACTCCACTGACAGGTCGCCTAGCACACCGTCTTTTTCATATGTGCAATCGAGCTATGTCGGGATTTGCACTTGAGGAACTTTGATTGGTATAAACTACCATGAACGTCAAGTTCGCGGTAGAGGGAAACAGTTGCTGCTATATATATAGTCATCTCTATTTCAAGTAAATGGAGGATCAACAAAGAGAGATGTAGCTTTGCAGTCAAAACGAATAGCAAACTAACCACCCCTCTTTGAAAAGTATCTATCAGCTACTGGAGTCTTTCACTCCTTTGCTTCTGCTGTATCGAAGCACACTTCTGTGTAACAGATTGGGCAAGCCTGCAGGACATTGCACACACAGAGGACGACATACCGCCATGAGGCGAGCACAAGATAACTGATTCAAAGATGCTCTTAGTAGGAAAAACTGAAGTAGGGCACATGATTCATGATACGTTTCTCCATCGACACGAGATGATTGTGGAAGCAATACCTTATTGATGCCGAGCCATTTACTCCCACAATCAACATGATACTTGTGTTTGCAGGGAAGGGTGATTACACGTTCCCCTCGTCTATATTCCATCTGACAAATGACACATCTGCACCAAACAAAGAGCTTCAGCTGCCACTCATTACAGGTATGGCTTATAATCCGAATATCACCTAAAAGGAAGTCTGAAGTTACAATTAAACAGAGGACTGTGTCGACCATTAATTAACCAGAGGACTGCGCAAAGTGCAATGAAATGGAAAAAAAGGGTCGGATAACGATGTAACTTATTGTATCGACTCGAGGAGAGACCAGTTGATTGGAAAGAAAGGGAATCAGAGAAACAAGTAGCAAACACTACCAGAAACTGATAAAAAGCTTATTAAACATTTCAAAGCTGAGATGTTCAAAAAAGCAAACGAAAACTTAATAGTCGCTTGATCATAGATCCAACTCAAGAAAAGAAACTAGTGTGAAGTCATTACCTCTGGGTACGAGATTTTTTCCTAAGGAAGAAACGGCTTTTAAACTTTGAGACAGGCAGCCTTGAGATTAGGTCCTGGGAAAGGCCTCGACTTTGAGTTCCAACTGTTTCACCCAATTCAAGCAGTTCCTGCAAGATAACATTTCTTGTTGAAGGTGCAGCAATAATGAATGTCCAATTCACAAAAGAAGAAGTATTAGCGACAATGCTCACTCAAGTAACGAAAAATACAAGTCAGCATAGAGAGTCATTAAGACAACCACTACAGAAAAGTTGATGGAGCTAAATGTGTACGAGCTTATTGTCATTTTTTGCACGTTAAATTTGATACAAGCTTATTGTCAGGTTTTGTACTTCGCATTATTATGCACTGACCTCGTAAGTCATGTTATCCAGGTCAATGTTGTCTGGCACAAAAACCTGCATACGACCCATGAGGAGTGAGCAAGTGAAGTGAAAACTTGGTCTGAATATAGATATTGCACAATTGAAATACTAATTCTACAAAGTATCAGTAATAACAAAGAAGACAAATTCACCTGATAGTCATGAGGAATGTTGTTAGCTCTTGGACCTGTAATAATACAACGAGATGTGCTCAGTCAGAAGACATCACTTAGAGGCATACCAGAAATACAACAGAACTTTACTGTCACATAGTGGTTCATAATGTTTGAACTTGCATCTATAAATTCATCCAAACCACCGGATCACATTCTAACTAAAACTACGAAAGATTCTCAAGACATTTATCCAATAGTCGTATAGCACCGATCAGACAAACTGTGTTTTATGAAAAGATTAGCCATATGACTATATGAAAGAGAACTGGGAAGCCAATCAGCTCCTGTCATCTTTAGAAATCAAAATTACTTTCGAAGTGGCCATGCATAGTAATAGTAATCCACCTCTCATATCCACAAACCTGAAAAACATGCTTAACTACTGCGCACATCAACATGACTTCAAACTACAAAATCTGCATTACTTGGATGTGTATTCATGTTTGCCGCAGTCTGCTGGGTGACCGTTCTTGTCTGATGGTTGGTCGCAGTTGCAGGAGACTCAGATGATGGCATCCTAAAATCATCTGTATTTCCTTGAGACTCATGAGCCCAATATGATTGACCATCAACGAAGTACTGAGAACACACTGGTTCCATATATCCAAACTTATAGGATCCCATATTCACTGGTGGATAACCATTTTCCTGCCCACAACAAAAGAAGAACAAATTACATTTCAACATTGATGTCAAAGTACAATACTCAACCCCAATTGAAGCATATCACATGATCAGGGTAGGATGCATTTCCAATTACAAAAAATATACTATCTCCGTCTCATAACTATTGTAATATTTATCTCTTCTTACACTATTTAACACACAATTTGAGGGGTTTTGTTACTTATCTAAACGATACGATTTAAATTTTCTAATGGCCCACGGTTATAGTATATGACGTTTACTGTCATTAATGTTTCACGATATTTTTTCAAAAAGATAGCGTTTGATCTTCCCACTGATCTAAACATCTATCAACTATCGTCATGGGTGGCCGGACAAAAAATTACAACCTTTTCGGGAAGGAGGGAGTACATGTTTGCTGGAAAAAAAAAAAAAAACACTAAAAGCAGGGAAACATGATGACCATCAGCACCTGCATATGCGATCCACCAGAAAAGATGAAGTTCACATGATCGAATGTGAAACCTTCGAAGAAATCCATAAAGCTTCCAACAGAGTAATAAGGGGCACTATTGTCGACGTAGACAGCACCTATTTGTTGGCTCCAGTTCATTTAAGAACCTTTTCCAGTAAAATCTACAATGTTAAAGCACAGATTAATTTTTTTTGGAATAAACAAACAAATAAATAAATAGCGAGTGATCTGATTTATATTATGTTACCCTGAGAAATAGCATATCAGTCACCTTGATGTTCTGGGCTATTATCAACAAGGAAAAGCCGAATCATGTACTTGTCCAGAGCCCAGATTGACCATCCAGACGGTGATCCTAGATCAACTCAACTCGCAGTTCTGCAACAACAAGAAACCAGAAACTGTCTGAGTTTCAACATCAGTTAGTTCGATTCAATGATGTGAAACATCGCTCTCTCTTTCCTCATACCGAATGAAACAAGCCCGTGAAACAACATAAAATGAAAACTAACAGCGAACTGATTCCGTCACTTCTCGCTATTAATTGATCAAGCAAACACAGAAAAAATGATAAAAGTGATGATTGAGATTGATAGAAGCCAAATGGGGAGCTAAGCTATATGAGTGGGAGAATTACAATCCTGAAACACAAGCAGCCCCAAACTCCACATTTGATGATTAATTAAGCCAATAAAACTGAGATCACATTATCTGTACGCAATTCACTGAACATACGTCAATCACTAGCGTCACAAGGTCTCTTTAGAGAAAACTTGAACAGTAACAGACATTACAATCCATATACCGTTTCAGGTTTCCAGAATGTAAACATGCAACAATACACTCAATTCAGATTAACCCTAACAGGATCACAAAATCCAAACCACTTCATCACACTCCCAAAATTCAAAATTCCACTTTCCTCACAACAACAGAATCAACGATACTAATTCTTCACCGGCCTTCGCGTCAAAGAAATTCTGTCGCGATTCGCAACACTAACAATCATGAAATGCAGACAGAATTCAACACCAATAAAGAAAACAATACACACACATTCGTCTTCAAATACAATCGACGAAGGACCATCAGTCGCACCAAACGCACAATTGGACAGTGAATCAAAGAGAAGGCAGAAAACAGAGAAAGAGAACCGATATTGGAGGCATTTTTCTTTCAGTCGTTGAAGAAGAATCGAATGCGAAAAGTTGGTTGTGTCCGTATACACTTTTGAACTGTGTACAAGAATTGTGCCTGCTGATTGCGATGGTGTTGGTGTTGATGCTTTGATGTGTGAGAGACTCAATGCATGAGAATCATCAACATCATTATCACAACAACAAAAATGGAAAAGGCAAAGCAATGGAAGAAGAAAAAAGAGGAGGAGAAAATAGAGAGTGCGAGAGACACAGCTAGTTGGTTTGTGTGGTTTGAGGTGTGATTATTTGTTTTATAGTCTATGAAGATATGAGAGAAGGGCGAAAGGTGTACTGTGAAAACACGCGATTTCCGTTTCGCTTCAACCACGCCACCGATCATCGGCATTATTACACCCATTAGTATTCAAGACGATAATATATGGTGTATTTGATTCTAATACACTCCAACGAGAGCTATACTCCCATTATCCCGGACATCGTCGTCATTTTTTAGTGTGAATTATGTTTCATGGATGGGTAATGTGTTACTTTTGATGAATAGATCGGATTTACGTTAGGAGACAAGTGTTTCTTGGCTATTAGGTTTGTCACGCAACATTAAAATTCTCTGTCATTGGGTATTATTTTGATTGCAGGCTTTAATGTCATTTACTTCACTCTCAAGTATCAAGATTATGGAGATTTTTTTTTTTTTGATTTGTAGTGGATATTCGATTGATAAATCTTTCGTGATTTTTTTTTAAAAAAACTTTTAGATTAATCACATAGATAATTTCAAACACATGTCTGAAATGCTAGGAAAATAATTTTACTACCAGGAAAAAGGATGCTGAATAAAAGACAGATATCCCAGACATGCCCAGGCAATTTTCTTAGCTATAATCGTGATTTGGCTTTGAAAAAAGGACAAAAAAAAAAGAAGATTGTGGACCTTTGTGGTCCAAACCTCATTATTACATTTATGTATATCATGCCAAAAAATCCTACTCAGATGAAAGAAATAACGTTATGAGTAATAAACGCTAAAATCCTCCGCTCTAAACATAAATGATAAATTGGCCTCAAATATTCGAATTCAGGTTGTCCGCTGTTAAAAATGAACAGCATTTGTACTGTGTTCAAGTAGTGTAGTTGGATTGCAATCAAGTGCCAAAAATTCTGTGACTATGTGTGAGGTGTTCTTTTCCTTGTCGTTCAATTGCAGTTGCTGTTATACATCAACAACAAAAAATCCCTACGCCAAATCTTCACCCTATTCTTAATATTTGGCTCACAGCACATCCCTTGCTATACAAAAACATACAACAGGGGATCCATGTCAATCAACTAGTAACAAAAAACATGACACTGTATAGAAGTTGGATTCTCTATTGTTTGGAATCCAACAACGTATGTGCAATTTGGATTTATATTTTATTTTTTGCATTAAAAAATCTGAAAAAAATATATTAAAACAATAAGAAAATGTCAACCTTAAAAAAATAATATCTAAAAAATAAACTCATAAAAATCCCAATAAAAAATAAAAATAACTCATAAACCATCAAACAACCTGAACCGTTGGATTCTCGATCCAATAATCCATGTTTCAACTACACTTTGTTGTTGTTGTAGTAACAGCCGTGGATCCAACTCCAACAGTATATTACTATTGCTGTTTTTATTTTATACAAAATGATGATCATATAATCATCCTTTTTTCATTCACCTATACGCCCCATAAAAAGAGAGAACGAATCACGAAATCCAATGTGAAACTGTAATGTTGTCGAGCCAAATCCTAGGAGCATTTTATGGTTTGGTGAGGTATTCACATGCAAAAGTTGGTTGGATAAGAATGAAACTATGCATCGCCATTAAATTTAAGAACAAAAAGGAAGTGGTCACGGTCATGGGAGAATAAGGTTGGAGAGAAAAAGGTCACCAAATTCATCAGACTCTTCCTTGTGCTTCTGATGTCACTTTTATAAAAGCAAGTAGTTGTTCGTTGAGGTTTGTTGCGAATACTGATAGGGTAGTTCGAGTAGAGAGAACTGTATCTTCGAGTAGACAGTGCAAGAGTCGATATTTAGATTAAACAATAGAAGGTCTGTTATAAACTGAGCACGCCTATAAGGCCGTGGTAAGAAACTCCATCATGGGCGACATTGCTAACGGCTTGTATAATGACACAAAAGACTAATCTCAGACATTTCATCACTATACTAGTGTCACTAGACAAAGTATGCTGGCAAGTGATGCTTTCAATGAGGATCATGATCATCATGGCCGGACCGCATGATCGTGGCTAGATGATTTTATCTTGGCAGGACAATGTGATGCAGTTCCCTAGCACACTTTAACTATGGCACACACATTAAGGGGCAAAAGGATAGCAGAAGCTCAGAGTGTGAGTAACTCATCGTTTACTTGACTCGATCCGGCTAACCATTTGTCCATTCGTCAATGCCGGAGTTCCTCAGCTTAGCAACTCCATATGCTTGATGACCCTAAGAAAACAAGGCAAATTCATTTTCAGATTCGGATACAACCAGCATTAGGGCAACAAAAACAACTTAGTAATCAAATTGTTGAACATCACGACGACAAAACCAACTCAGGTGTGCTTGTCATAGGCAAGGGTTCGTTTTACATCAAGCCTGATACGAGTTTCTATGTTCTGGATGTTGGGACATGCTAGATGTATAATAAGAGTTTTGATCGGATAATGTACCAACAGAAACAATCACCTATCTTAGATCCTACTGCAACGTTATTAGTTGCAAAACACCTAGCAGATCGAAAGTGCAGCAGCCAGCACTAGATGAGGGGCAGCTACATGACCCTTGCTCGAAGCGTAGACAAATACAGACACATGGGCCACGTATTGCGTCCAAAAGAATGAACCACATTGCCAATAATGGTCCATACAAATTGTACCTTTTTACTGATAAACAATAAAAACCCATCTAGGCCCCCAACTCGACATTATACCATGATGCAAAGTTGTTCCTGTTGTAACAAACATTTTCAAAGATTCCAAAGCATTTGGAGAGAGAACTGAAGAAGAGTGGCAAAGCAAAGCAAAGCAAAGCAAAGCAAAGATGAAAGCACAGTCATGATTGTAAGAATGGGGCAAAACCTAGCGTGGAAGTAATGACTAAAGCAAAGGGCATCAACTTATATCATATGCTTCTCAGAGGTTTGTCTCTGAAAGGTTTCCAAAGGAGAAAAAATAAAAAGAGCCAAAGCAAGATCAGTATTTGCTTCATAACCGAGATGCAAGACATGATCAAACAAAGCAACGGCATAAGCAGAATAAAATCCGACTAGTTTCATGGTCGACGATATTCTGTGATGTCGTGTGGGAAAGGAACGTTTGACAAGTTTGTCTCTAGGATTATAGTCCACCTGATGTTCTATACCTTTGTTCTTGTATAATCAAGCTGAAAAATCTTCAGTTACCAGACAACCAATATTGCAACTAGCCATGCTTTTATATAAACAGCTCAATTTTCCAGCCTTGACTGCTTGTTTTCCAGCATCGACACTCAGCTCAGTTTACTGCTTCAGAGAGGTGCAACAAAAAGGATACAACATATCCGACATATTCCTGAACTAAAACAACGGATTACATTAAACTCGTTTATACAGTAAGAAGATTTATCTATGAGCAACACAATAAGAATGACAGATCATTCAAAGAAAAGTAAACTTCTTGAATCTAGGAACAGCTCCAGGAAAATTAAGACATCTACCAATCACCAGGAACGATCAGATTGATGAGGATTTCATTCTAAATTTGATGTGAGCATAATCAAGTTAATGCTATTGCTTTCTCAGCCTAACCCAACTCAACCTTAGTGCCTAATGACTGGCCATGATGCAGTGAATCGTTAGACGCCTTTGCTCAACTTCACAAAAAGCAAAGGTGCGCACCAAGATTTGATGGAAAATACTCGTTGTACTATCTTCCTGTAATCTGTCAAAACACGGCTTTGTGTATCCTAGCTAAATGGATAAATCGCCCTTCATCACACATTCAGTCCGTGTAAAAATTCTATTCCATGAGGAGCTGCTATAGATGCAGAAAATTGATAATGTGGCGGCAATTTAGGTACAGAGAAGTTACCCACAGCAACAGACACCAAGATATGCTGAAATTAGTTTCAAGTAAAACTCCACTCTAATGACCAACCACAAAAAGCAAGACTCTCACAGGCATTTCGTCGAACACCTAGACCGCATCTTCCATCTTCACACACCAGCACAAGCAAAACACACACCGCCATCTACAAAACCGACACTCCTCGGCGTTACCAGGAGGCCGAACCGGGTTTCCCCCGACCGGATTTCAACAGTGCCGGCCTAGTCGCCGGAGGCTAATGCAGCAGCTTAAGGTCGCCGGTGGTTTCCACGTCCGCCGGTAAGGGTGCATCGAGAGCCGCCTTCCATGTCAGGGAACGAGGCGGAAGTTGATGCCGCTGGTATGTATATTCATGGTAGGTTTAAGATTATCGTGATCTTTGGATAATCATTTCGATATACAACAAGATCCAAAATGCATAGACAAAGTTCCTCCTGAAAGAATTTTCCTTTCGAACACAACACAATCGGTGAACCTCATTGACTCATTTAAACCGGCCGAAGTCCACAGACTCAACGACCACATATCAATCAACCGTCCAAGGATCGATTATAAAAACAAAACAAAAATAACAACATTATGTATTGACCGTAAACAAAAAAATATTGATAGACACAATCGTTAGACAGAAAATATTAGTACTACGTTAACAGTGCTCATGATAAAAATAATTGTCATTGAATCGTTACACCAAGGGCCAATTACCAATATTAAAAAATAACAGGGGTTTCCAAAACTAACAATAAGTTCACTTCTATTATAAACATCAGGGAGTGTGAGGAACACCTTTGGGATAATGGTTGTTCAACAACATTCTGGATTGCTTTCCAGACGAACCACAGACAGCCAAAGACAACAATATTTTGATTACTTTCAAAAAAAATAATAATAATAAAAAATATATTTTGCCCGCTTTCGAAGGCTAATCAAGAGGACCAAAAGCAAACTGAACAACGATAGCGTTACACTCACGCCTTCAAACCGGCAAACACCTCCACTCCTCCTTCCCAAAACCACCCGATCATGGCGTTCGATTCACATCTTCTCCCCCTCTCAAACTCCATTCACCGATCTCTCAACAGCGAAATCATAAACCCTAAACCCTCTTCGTCTCCTCCTTCGCTTCCCATTGCTGTGCCCAAACCCTAGCTCTAAACTCCTCGCATAATCACAGGTCTCCATCGCCTCAATCAATCAACCTCTTCAATCTCCAAACCCTGGAATTAACGCGCTGTGTAGATCCACCGCCGTCGTTCGCCTCGGATACGTCTACGTTGGTGCCTTGCGTAAAGATGCAGCCTCAGTGGAAGTCGTTGGCGTCTGAGTGATTTTCTTCGAGGTATTGACGCTGATAACTTGAATATAGTGCTCGATAGAAGATCAGTGTTGTTTATGATTGTGCTGTTGAGTTCCTCTGTTTCGTCATTGTTATCCTGTCCATGCGATGATGTTTATGGTAGCGTTTACTTGTTCAACCTCACAGTGACGATTGACGAATGCTTCTATTAGCATTGGCGATACTTGTTGGATTTCAACTTGTGATTGATATTCGATGCCGAGTTACGTGGACTGTAAGAGGAAGGAGTCGATGTTTGTGCTTTGAAAATTGGACGAGACTTTCCTCTGTGGTTAGGTTTGGATATGATAGGCTGTTCTGGCTTTGTTATAGTGTAAGGCTTTGTTAGGTTTTGATTTGTCTAATTGTTTGCTTCAATTGAACACAATATGATTGGACGAAGGGAATAGTATGTCAAAGGCTGGTGCTATGGAGCGACGATTTTGTGTTAATGCCATGCTACCGTCTCTAATGATGACCTGGGTGACTACCTCTTTTGTGTATTTGGCTATCTTGAAACATTGAGTGAATAGCAGGAAAGAAGTATTAGTGATACGTATCCTTCGTGCTATTTTCTTCCTGCAGCATTTTTGGAAGAAGCAGATGAGATTCTGCTTCCAAATTTTTTGTTTAAGATTCCATTTATTGATTTTGCCATAAACTCTTTTTTCATGACACCCTCAGTCCTGAAAGAAGAACAACTCTGTTTTAGTGGTAGTGTAATGGTGCTGGTTAATGCCCTTACCTCTCGATATGATGTATATCTTCATGAAAAGTAGTTTATAGTATTTATGCTTTAGGGATTAATGCAACTTGTTGCGATTTTATTATCTTGCTAGAATGTTCTTGGGTCAGGAATCAGGGTTGTTTGTTAGTTACTGTGTGGGAATTCTCTCCTGTGGTATCGGTGAAATGTACTTTTAGGGGAATATTTGTTGTTGTTGTTTTTGCTGCTGCTGCCATGATGAACTTTTGTTTTCTTCGTCTGCCTAAATACCAATGCTCAATGTTATATCAGGCTTTATGGTTTTAGCCAAGAAAAACGAGGCGAGAGCATCTGGAGTTTGAAATCCAGGAAACTGGAGAACTTGATCTTGATTTTTTTTCCCTACTCATTACTTGCATACAACCCACTCTTTTAAAACACCTAGTATTCTGATTTAGCTATCTTATGTATCGTTCTATTTGCAGCGGCAGTACCCATGTTGATATGTTGCTTGCCGAAGCTGTGCCTGCGTGCTGGTCTTGTTGTTATGGATCCTCCATATATGTCCAGAAATATGGGCTTGAATTCGTATCTCTTCAGGCAAGAGGTTGTAACACTATCGCAACGGAGCAGGGGTTTCTCAGGCCGATTGATTGGGCTTTTACTGGAGACATCTCTCTGTTACCAAACTTGGGCCTGTTATATTCAACCAAGGTCTGTTGTGATTATCTTTTATGTTATTATACAGTTGATAATTAGTCAAAAGTTGCATTCTCTTGATGAGTGAACTAATCGTTTAACAGGTGATCCAGTTTAGGAGTGCTGAATTCCGTGAGTGGATTCGCATATCTATTTGACATTCATGTCAACTCATCTCCAGGACTTCTACAACATGAATATTCTTTGATACCTGGCAAGAGAAAGTGGTTCCAGCCGCTGTTGCTTCAGGTTATTGCTTCTGCTCCTCCTCTTTGTTCTTTTAAGTCCCTAGTTTTTGTCTTGTGTTATACGCATTGTCCCATCTCAGTTTTGTTAAGTTGATAGTTATTCGAACACCATCAACTCATAGTCAAGTTTGTGACACCACAACTTCCGCATCATTTTCATGCATGTTGACCATTCTTACAACTCCGTGTAGCCAGACGACCTTTTCCTAGTATCTAAGCGAGATCGTTGGGTACCAATATCTTTTTTTGCTTTTGTAAAAAAGAGGAGTGAAACACCATTGGACAGAGGCATGTCGTTTAGGGTTGAACTTCTAAGTGAGCGTTCCGTACGCTTTTGACCGCACTTATCCAGTCATTACCTTGATTGTCCGTGACAAGGGTCGTTAGTCAAGGTCTTTCTTTATGGTTTTCCAGTGGGGTAGTTGATGGGGAGAGCTTTACTGTTTTAACATATGCCTATACAACTAACAAGGACTTCCACAAATAGCACCCCCTGGACGCATTGTGAATAGAGACAAGCGATGAGATTATAGATGATAGATGATGATGATATGTTTGGGTTGGATGAAATTCATTTAGGTGGGCAAAGGGCCAACATCAAGTGGTGATCTCATGTAGTGATGTGAACAGTTAGTTGCGGCCCATGTATGTCTGACATGCCTTTTGCCCTTCTATGTGTTGCACTCCAAACACATTGATCCAATGCCTGCATCCTGCAGCAGCGACTCTGCTTATTATCCCCACTTGTGCATTTACTCTTATCTTTCTATGTGTGTGTTCCTTTTGATGTCGAGTCATTGTATCGTGTGCTCTTTGATCCATTGGTTACTTGGACCAAGCTTGAGTACCTTGTACACGGTGATCTCGTAGTCGGGTCCCTTTTGGATCGAGTTTTTGAGGTCGAATTCGAGTGGTCCATCTGGGTTGAAAGAGACTGGTTTTGTCCATTTCGTCGGGATGAGTTATCTCATATGGAATGTCAATTTTTTTCCTAATGATCTTCAACAATTCATGATTGTATTCTGATTTTGGACCACCTCCTCTTAAGTGGTGTTTCTCTTTTCTTGAGAATGCAAGTCCAAGTTTTCATTTGGTATCGTCTAAACTGATTGTTTCCGTCCTGTGAAAGTCATGAGTAACGAAGCACATGTCCTGTACATCTTGACAACTTCTCTTATTGTCTGCGGACCGCCATGACTTAACTCCTGATGTATTTTTCTTATGTTCTATCGTATTTATTTCCATAATGTAAGGATATTTTCATTCCTGTCATCCTTCATTCTTCTCCATCCCATTTCTTTTGCATAATCATGTCGCCCTTTGGTTTGTTAATCAGTAGTTGGGCTCTTCGCAGTGTTTCATCTTCAAACTAGTCATCTTTTCACGGGAACATCACAACCTTCTCCAATCTATATTAGGTTACATGTCGGAGTTTTGTTGGCATGGGATTATACGAAATATGTACTTGGGCTACTTGAAGAGCTTTGAAGCTTAGCGATATGTAACCGTTGGATGCACACCCTATAGAAGCGTAGTTTATCGGTCCGACCCTCAATGCCCACTTGATAGTAAACAGAACAGTCCTTTGTCATGATTTCTTATGCGGGTCTGAATGCAAATATTTGGAGTCATTATTCTCTATAGTAGTGTGGGAAGTACAAATTGGTGGCAGAGGACAATATTTGGTTGGGCAACATTTAAGGCTTCTCCTACATTTCGGGTTTTGGTTTTGGCTGTGGATGTGATTCCTATGGTAGGAAATGGCTTTAGCTATATATGGTTCTCTAATGCAGTTGAATCCCTCTTGATTGTGTCGGTTTCCTTTTTGACTACTTAATTGGGTGATTGAACGATTGTCTGTATGAATGGAACTTTGTAGCCTATGATGGATATGCCAACTATCATCATGGACGGTTATTATCTGAACTCATTCATGGTGGAACTATAGCAGTAGTTTCTTTGATTGTGAGTTGCTTCAGGAAATATGTCCCAAATTTCTAGCCTTCGAGGTTTTCGTTGATTAATAGAGGTCATGCAAGGCTGACTATCGAGGGAAGGAACTATAGGAGTAGGTTTTTTTTTTTTTTTTCATCCTCTCGTGCATTTTGAAGGTAGGATTGTGGGAGTCTTGTGGGGGTAAAATGGCAAAGGCGTCAAAGGTGGGACTTGGGAGGGGGATTGGGACTCCCTATGTCTAAATTATGGGATGTGGTCGAGGGAGGGAAGGACCAGGGGAACAATCAAATATTCATGAACGAATAGTTCCTGCTCGAGGAAATGATGTGGACACCCAACCAACCTTGTTGGTTGTGTCCCTCATCGTCAATCTTGGCTTACTAGCCCGACCGTATCAAGGCAATTAACCTAATAGTAATATTCTCATCTTAACAGTATAAACCTCCCTGAGCTTTTGGGTCATGAACTCTGTTACAAGTTGTAGGTGATTGTTTGGGGCAATTGGTGGTGGAGGACATTTACGTGCATGTGGTCCGGGTAGGAATTATAGGGTATATTATTGCACGTGATGTGTTGTTCATAGATATGTTCGGTGAGGGAGTCTGGTGGAGAAGGTAGGGTGTTTGACAATCTTAATTCTGCCTAGTGCCCCGCAGGAACAGCCATCTCAAAATATCATTTTTAGAATCAGATGAATTAGTCCACTGTATAGATCATCGTGTTCGACCGACTCACCCCGACACGCTGTTAATGTTGGCCGAAATAGTTGATCGATCAATCAGCCGATCGTCCATGATTGAATGAATCAACCATCGAACTACTATCAGCTGGTTCTGCCAGTGCAAACCAAGTACCATATGAAAGTGTGTTTACCACTTAAAGCAACCATTGTCTTCATCCTTTATTACATAACTAGTGCATGGAATAGTTCATCAGGTTCACATGAAGGATTGCTCCAGCCATATTCTCGCCATTGCATGTAAGTTGACAGTCATGGCTTGTTCATTACGTCGAGGATTCACTGAAAGCTTTAAAAGTTGTGTTCAACTAAAGTGACAATTTTACTCTGAACTGTGCAGTAGAGTAATTTCAGCAGGATTTTCTGACTTTAGGGCCGTTACTCTAAATTTTTTGTTTCGTTTCTTTCTTGTGCTTTGGCGTTGCCCTTTGGTTATAGGGTATGCAGTAAAACATGGATTGATGCATTTATTGTCCCCCTCCCCTGCTGCATACTTCGTTTTTATAATTGGAACTTGCAATCCCTATGTGATGCATTACTACTCGTGTTCTGGATTTTATTGGAATGTTCGAACCACCCATTTGGACCAACCCTAGCAATCTATTCTGTTGGTGGACTGATCCTGTGGCTAAGTCAATTTTATACTACTAGTAAATGTAAAAACATGAAATTATTATACCCAGTACAGGCAAGAGTCGTCTCTCCCAAAAAAAAAAAATTGCCCCAAGTGGTTTAGACTTCGTGGCTGCCTGGTTTAGGGAACAAGTTCCAATTTATTGCAGTCAGATTAGTACTCCGAGATTATCTTCTTTTTTAGTTATAGTCAACTAATTGAAGGATTTGGCGACATTGGTGGTATCATACTTGGGCCGACTATTCCGTAGTGTCCGGTGATCATGAAATGAATCTTGTTGGACGATTGGTTGAGGTTGTTGTTTTGCTGAGTATGTTTATCTGAAATGGAGGTTTAATAGGCAAATTCATGATATCCTTGATAACCTGCGGCTTGTAGCTTCATTATAACAAAATTTCTTGCAACTGTCTCAGTTCTACCTTTGATACAAGTGTTTTTTGGGTTTGCAGGCAATGGATATGGTCTTGATATGCACTTTATGGTTACTGGTTTCGAGTATGATGACTCCAAAGTTCGCTATTAAATTTTGGGTGTATACTCACATCGGGGTTTCAGCAAGGCTATTTTCACACAAGACCCCACAACTATCACATGTACGTATTATCTTTCCTCTTAAATTTGTACCTAATACATCACAGCATGAATCATACAGATGGTTCTGTATAACTCACACTTCACCTCGGATATTTCCTGTTAATTGGTGTTTCAAGCTTTTGTAACTGTTTTTAACTGTCCATGCAACAATAGAGGGATTAGCTGGGAACTAGTTAAAGCGTGACATGTAATGAAAGGTGTGCAAAGTAGGAAAGCTGTAGTTAAAGCTTTCAGGATAAATCGTTTAGTTGCTACCCGACGGGCCAAAGTGACCAGAAAATATGAAGGATGAGCTTGAAAGCAGCATGAACAGTGGTGTGCGTTGGGGGAGAATTATAAATAATGAAAACTAACAATGACATATATGTAGCTGAAAGCTGATACCTATCTGACTGTACTACCTCAGCATTGCTTCTACACTCTACTCCATTGTTTTTCTTTTTTCCTTTTCCTTTTCCTTTTCCTTTTCGGTTCTTTTTTTATTTCTATTTGTTGATTTCTTTTTCCCTTTCTATTTCTCTGTCTCTGCACTCTGCCTTCGCTCTTTATATATTTCAAAAGGAAGAAAAAAACAGGGAGACAGAAGAGTGTTGAGAGCCAGCTTCATTGAATGCGTCTGCAGATGCAGGTGATACAACTTTATAGAACTAGCAGGAGTGCAACTGGCCAAATCTGTATATTCTGGACCATTATTATGTTCTCATGTTCATAAGTCTTTACGCTCTACTTTCAATCAATGAAGCTAGTATAACTTTTGTGTTAGTTTGAAGGTGTGATGTTCAAGTTTTGTTAAGGTAACCTGTAGTCTTGAAGCTTTTGGGTTCATCAGACATATACACTTTTTAGGTTTTTGAAATGTGGATCGTCAATTCTCAGGATAGAATTCCAGTCTATCTTGTTAGATCTACGAGCTGAAAGTCCTTTGTAGTAACCTTAGTACATCAATATAGTAGTATTGTTTATATTATACTAATGAATAGCATATGATCTTGATATGTGCTGGAAGGTCATACGATCTTGATATGTGAGGAGGGAGAAGGGTACAATTGTTCTTCTTGTTGTAACTTAATTGCATGAAGAATGTCAATCATCCATGTTGTCGCCATCGGCCTTCTTCTTCCTCTTCTTCCTCTTCTTCTTTTTGTAGCCCACTCTTGCCATATGACCCATCGCATTCACATTCACATCTCCCCACTGTTGCCTTTTTTGCATTGCCTTGCCTTGGTATATTGCAACCCCACTTCTCTCTCCCTTTCCATTACAAGTCTCTGTTTCTCCCTTTGTATTCAATTTTTGAAATCAACTTTCCACCCATCACTTGCTGCCTTCCCTTCCGCTCACATTTCTCATGCTGTGTTTCTTTTATGGTATTCCAAGTGTGTTCTTCATATAAGGTGTGTCAAGTTACTTATACGACAACAACTATCCAGATATATCCGTCGTTGACAGAGTCTTGAGAAGACTGAGGGTTAAGCTATTGATACTTGGGCGAACTTATGGGACCTAAGCTTGCTTCGAGTGATGTAGTGATTTGCCATCATGTGGTCCTCTTATCCAGACAAATAATATCAATGTAGATGTCCAGAGTAACAGTAACTGTATACTGTTGTAGATCCAAGTCCAACCCAATTGAGTCCAGTCGTACATTTTGTAATGTATGCAGAACTTTACTATCAAGACACAGAAGTCCATATAATTACAGGCAGATAAAGACCTTGTGAGGGAGAGATGGAGAGCAACAAGCGAGGAGAGTACTTAAACAAAAGGGCTGCCCAACGTGCATGCAACCAAGGAATTGCTATAGATATATCACTGTTGGATGCTTCAGTGTTTGCAGG
The DNA here is from genome assembly GCA_001925005.1 of Drosera capensis. Classification (NCBI taxonomy): domain Eukaryota; kingdom Viridiplantae; phylum Streptophyta; class Magnoliopsida; order Caryophyllales; family Droseraceae; genus Drosera; species Drosera capensis. The sequence continues at coordinate 25,985 of LIEC01010896.1, read as the reverse complement.
TGTATAAGATTTCCCATTATTAATGCTTCTCCTATACACTTTTTTGTCTCTATTACAATTCAAACGCCACCATTGTATAATCATTTCCCTTGCCTTTTCTACATAGTTAAGGGACTCTGTGTATCTTTCGTAATTGATATTTTCATTCCAACACTTATCGTTCCACATGCTCTACGTGTCGAGTCGAGTGTGAGATAATGTTGAAGAGGGAAGCAGCACCTTGATCCTCACCTCAATATTGGAGGTTTTGATAAACAAAATGAATGATACTCCTGTATGGATCAACGCTTTGGAGTATTACATTATGCCTTTTTCTGCCTCTTTCTATGTTTATCAACTGCTTGCCTACTTTTGCCACTCAATTTTCCCTTGTGTATTTTGACCATTTTTAGCTCTGCAATGAGTCCAGTGGTTATTTCTGTTATGATTGGGTAAAAGGGGGTTGTGTCCTTTTTACTCGAGGTAATAAATCCTACTCCAGTGTTTATTTCTGTTGTTGTTGAGTACATAATACTTATCAGAATATTTCTGGTGTAATATCAAAACCCAGAAGCTTCCATTAATTCTCTGAGTTCTCTATGTTTAGTCTTCAATGTTGTAACTATGGATGAAACTCTTCATGATTTCAGCCTGCAGTTGATATAGAATATGTAGAAATTGAATGCATGGAGCGTGAGTGTTTCGAGTGAATGTATGCCCCGTAATGTTTCCGTAACTATGTTGTTCCATGCTAGAATATGTTCGGAGTATGAATTATCAATTGTTCACTGTTTACCTCGTTTTTTCTTATGCTATAGAGTTTCTTCCTGGACAAATTTGTTGTTGTTTATGGATTCAACTGATAAACCCTGTTCATTCGGTGATCCGATAGATTGCAGGCCCCGCTGTAATGTTGGTTTAAGGTTTTGTTCGTGATATTCTGTACACAAGTGATGTTCGGAGCTGCTGCTTACATGGTAACGTCAAAGGCCTCATCTCTTCTTTTCCCTATTTGTATTTGTTCTTTTTGAGTTTTCTTTGTTTTGCCTATACCTTGCTATGATGAGGCAAAAGTATCAATGGGTTATGACACGCTTTTCATTGATATAAAGGCAAATCTATGTATATTCTCAACCATCTTCTATCCACGTTCACATAGATCCCTCTCCTTTGAACCTTCATCCATCGCCATGGGTATCTCTACCCACACGGCCGAGCCATCTTCCTCCATTTTTATTGTTTGTGGTAGTTTTTTTTTTTTTTCTACGAAACAATCTTTTTGTTGTCCGATTGTGTATATTATATCCTCAGAAAGTTTAAGAGGATTGGTTTGTGAATTACTCACAAATGTGGTTTTTCTTCCATCATCAATGTCACTCCGACTAATGCTTATGCTTTACAAACTTTCCTAATGACAGGTTTGAGATGCACATTAACGTGATCACATTTGCCCTTGGCTTGATGAACTCTTTAGTTCGGAAAACAACTGGGAAAGGAATGATAAAAGTACCGAGGAAGTGCAGGGTACAATCAACTAGAACAAGATCTAGACACTGAAGATATGAGAAAGAGCATACTAGGATATCAGAACTGTTGAATTCATGTACCTTAACAATCCTTTAACTGACTGACAAAGCATTGTCAATCAAAAAGCATGACCCATCAAAACCTTAACCTGTCATTAACTATCATGATTATGTGGGTAGCGATATATTGCTTGTCAGGTCAGAATATTCATGTACATGGCAGATTAGATATATAGGCACAGAATGAACAAATCAAGATGTCGATGGATAGGAGAGTATATAGCTAGCTATCTAAGGTAGCAGCTTGTTTAGCAGTCAAAAGTAATTTGCTGCTCATTTTTCGTCCTTGACAAATTACAGTAGTCAACTTCTTCTTATGTTTGGAGACAATCTATGGATACATTTGTTTATATATATAACGGTTTGCATCTCGTAAAAACCTCTCTGCGTCGAGTCATTTTGTTACAGAACATATGGGAAGGGAGTAGATTTTGTGGATAATGAACTTGATTACTAGTGTTCCTCAAAAGCCTGACAGGTCTAACCTTTTGTAGCTAGCTTTTGGAGTGAAAATCAGGAACAAGAGATGATTCAATTACTGTAATTAGTTTAGAATAAAGGCTATCCACAGTCGACACCCCTCCCTAAAAAAGTCAAGAAATGGTGCAAAATTTCATCTCTTTTTGCAGTGGGACTTCAATTAATTAGTTGCCCACTTACCTATTGAAGAAGAAGATATCAGTACATAGTACTGTTCCTTTCTCTTTTACGCTTTGCCCATTACATTTAGTAGGAATAAGAGATAGTACTACGAAGACGGAGGAGGTGAAGTTGAGGGGGCTTCACTGGATGTCAATAATATGATGTCCCAAAGTGTACGATTTATTATTATGTCAAATTCTTATAGATAAATTATTAATCAAAATGATCCTTTTAATTTATGGATTGGATTACTGGGTGCGGCTGGATACCGCGCCATAATCTTTTAGAAAAGGGATGAGATAGGGGCAGAGTGATGAGGGAAACAGTGACTTTGATGTGCATGAAAAATTGGAACACCAAACACAAGGCAAAGCAAGAAAACAAGAAAGAGAGAGAAGATTGGGATGGGAGGGTGAAGACAGGACAAACAATCTCTCCTCCTGCTTTGCTTTGATCTCTCTCTCTAGTGAATTTCTCTCTCATTAGAGATTGTTGTAGTTGTTATAATGAGCCATGCCGACCAAAACTCACCCACCAAAGCAATTGCTGTGTTACTTTGAGACCTCCTCTTTGCTTCCCAAGACATTTGAACCCTCTCCACTTCATCACTCATTCTCTCCTTTTTCCCATTTAGTGTTAGTTTCATGGAGAAATGTATGCCACGGGTGTAATTGAAATTTTAATTACTATTATGGGCATTACCATTGTGAAGCCTTGCCTTGGAGAAAAAAATACTCATGTGAACCGCCCTTATGTTTGGGATGGTCTCGACCATAATATTTGATCCTTATGCGGAGCAATGTTATGAGTTGCTAGAACAACTTGATAGAGAAACTAGAGTCGGAATCGATATTATCAACTATATATGTGTATTGAAAGACATCAGAAAACAATCTCTTATATTATAATAGATATACGAATACACATTTTGTCCTCCTTAGTCGCTATATTTGATGAAACTATCTTGATTATTATATTTTTTTTTTATCTTTAATTGTATTGATATACTAAGATAAACTCTCCTTAGTCGTTATATTTGATGAAACTATCTTGATTATTATATATGTTTTTTGTCTTTAATTGTATTGATATGCTAAGATAAACTCTCAACCTAATCAAGAAGGATTGTTTCAATAACAAGTTGTTTTTCTTCTAATCATAAGATCAAAGATTCGATATTTTTTTAAGACATCAAAAAATAATATTTTCATTATAAATACCTAATAGGGATCAAATTACATGTATTTTGTCCTCCTCCCTATACAGTGCTCTTTGTTCTACTAATTTTAGTCTGAATCAATATGAAGAAACCTTTCAAAGATATTATGAAGTAGTTCTTATGAAAAAACTATGTACATATGTAAGTAATGTTACCATGTGTGGAAAGGGATGATGGGTGGAAGAGACAGCCTCCAACCCTAATCCATCACCATTCTCCTTGTCCTATTAGGTACACTATTTTTCATTTTATTCTCATTTCATTAAAAATAGAAATCAATATGTTTTCTTTTTTTATCTTTCAAAGTCCCAAGATTTTACCCTATTCATCTCTCCCCTTTCCCATCCTTTCATGTCTCTGCCTCATCTTTCTCAATCTCTCAATCTCTCATTTCTTTTGACATTTTTTTCCTTCAATTGTTTAGTCACCAGTCTCGAGTGATTTCTTGTCTCTCCTTTTTTACTCAATTGGACCTCTCTCCCTTTATCATCATCATCACCCCAAAACCCATCTCTCAATCTCTTCCCCTCATATACACATACTCCTATATAACATGATCACCCACCACATATCATTCTTGTACATATACACTCAAACTCATACCTTTAATCTCCCTCGCTAGCTCCTAATCTTGCCACTAGTCTCATGTCTGACCATCATCATCATCACCCATATCATCACCACTACGGTACTGCTGCAGCTTCTCATGGCTATGCATATGGTTATAGACATGGACATGATTGGCTCACCACCAATATGACCCCTTTTGGGTCCTCAAATCTCTCATCTTCATATAACCATCACAACTACAACTACAACTACAACTACAGCTGCAACTTCTTATCCGGGCATATCAACAATTCAGGATACAGTCAATTGACTGCAGTTGTTGCAGCCCCTTCCCCGCCTTCACCTCCTCTCAAGCAAGCGCTCCCACTTCTTAGTCTCAGTCCAACAAGAAAGCATCCAAATCATGAGCAAACACATAATGATCATGCATCCTCTGCTGCTGCGACCATGGAGCTTGACAAGATCAGCTTCGGAGCTGCAGTTCTAGGTGGTTGTGATAATGATGATATTGATCTTCATCTAGGGCTTCCGAGCCCGAGCTCCGTTGATCTGAATCTGATCAACATGGTGTCGAGTTGCGGCAGCATCTCATCATCAGCTTGCAACAATATCAACAACAACTACCCAGATGATTATGATCATGACAAATATGATCATGATCATGATCATGTGGGCGAGAATAGAGAGGAGGTTACTGTTGCTTCAAGCCCAATCAACAAAGGGCAGTATTGGATCCCAACTCCTTCCCAGATCTTGATTGGCCCTACTCAGTTCTCTTGCCCACTTTGCTTCAAGACCTTCAACAGATACAATAACATGCAGGTAATATATACTTATATATAAGTTTGATCATATGTTTATATGCATATCCTTTATGCATATGCTAGCTAGTCTCCTAGCTTGAGATCTCAGCAGATTCTATAACTTTCTTTTTCACACTTTTGCTTTTTTTTCTCTTGGATTGGATTTGTGTATTTTATAGGAATCATCAAATCAAAAGCCAAAAGCTTTTCTCTTTCTCTTTGGCTTTCTCTTTTTTTGTTCATCTATCGTTCTCATTGCTTGGTTTTTTTTTCCCCCTCTTTTCTTGCTTGAATTCAAGCTTTCACTTTTCTCATAAACTGGACTGAGAATATATATAAATCATGATATATGATAACTGCAGAAAAAGTGCTCCAGTGTCCTCTAGGTTGATTCGCCTTCATCCCTTTTCTTCCTTTTTCTTTGATTCTTTTTCTGTTTTGAATCAGCATTGGCTTTGTGGATCAATAGCAAAAGAAAAGTGTTAGAAAAAAAAGCTGTAGAAATTAGCAGTATTATAGTGTTGAAAATCAAATTTGGTTGGGCCAATATTCTGATACCAAGATCTGTACTTTTTCTTTTATGTGATTGAACTACTCGAGCTATATGCTGTCTGATACTTTGAGTTTGTGTGATAAATTCACCTTGGCAAATGTGATATGATCAGGACTGAAATTTTTCAGTACCTAATTTATGATCAACCTTTTATAAGTCATCGTTATTATTATTATCTCTGATCACTTCTGATCCTTTTAGGTTTAACCTAAGAGTGAAAATAAAAAGTGATCCCTGCATGCGCCTTGCCTTTGTCTTGATTAAACTCTCGGTCCATTTCATGACATGATTTTGCTTTTTAATTATCTTCCTCATATTCCATGTGTGATGGAGCACTTTCGGCGCTTGATTTTTTTCTCAGTTGCTTGAGAATGAATTTAAGGGGTATGAGTTATTGTTATATATATTGTAAAGATATATGATTTGTTGGAGATTCTAGATCTTGATGGGCTATTATCTCTAAATTGTTGACTTAATGCCTCCCATGCAGAACTTCTCATTTCAGCTGATTATCTTTTTCATATACAACTCAAATTTACATGATGATAAGATAAGAAATTAACAACGATCTTTCTAATTGGCACTATAACATAATTGGTTATTACCGACAAACAGAATCCGTTGAAAAGTCATCAAAAAACCATATTTTCGACGATTAATGATCCGTCGTAAAACTATTTGTCGAAAACAAAGCTTTCCGACGGCTAAATTTATCCGTCGAAAATTTAGTGACGGCTATGAAATGATGTCGGAAATTTTTTTCCCGACGACAATTGATTGGAACGATAAATTTTCGACGGATAAACGTGAGCCGTCGGTAAATATCATTTTTGGAGTTTTTTCCAACGGCCTAACCAATGCCGTTGAAATCCAGAGATAAAACAGGCCTATTTTCACCAATCCAACAATGTACATATATAATACTAACTAAAAACACAAATTAACACAAATATACTAATGTATGAACCCAAAATCCAACATACAATACAAAATTACAAAAGATCTCAAATTGTCGTAAATTCTTCCAAAGTGAGTAGTGACAACAACGCTTAAGTTCACATTACAATCAAACAATTAACAAATAGGACCGGATGGTGGTGACGGCGGAGGGGATAGAGTGAACTTAAAACGGAAAAACATAACAGAACCATTTTCAGACTCTTGCGAGAGCTGGCTCAAAAACTATGTAACGAGATGAAGCCGCGAACCTATTGTTGGATTATTGTTGTTTGCTCTTCAATCGTGAACCTTGTTCTTGGATTGTTGTTGATTGCTCTTTGATTTGTCTCCTAGCATCTTCCAACTCCATGGCCATTTTAGAGGAACTAGATGAGAATGGACTTGAGCATGGCTTTTCATAATATAAATGAACCTTAGCCATTGATTAACTCCCAAGGGTCAATGGCTCGATAGTCTCAGAGAGCAGACCAGGAATTAAAAATGTACCTGAAATATATTTCATGTAAGTTCCTGCCAAGCCAGTGTTCTTGTCGGAGGAAAAACCCACGACGGTTATACCAAACCAAGCCCCCAAAAATCGAGCAAGTTGGAGAAATTCAGTGAATGAATGAATATGCACCAAGGGATAAGCAAAACCACCCACCCTTTATAGCTTATACGCTGATGCCTAATTAGAAGAGCAATTTCGCAGTTTGAAAGAACTTACGGTATGTAGTCGCATCGACATGCTTGACAATGCTTCCCTCTTCCTAGCTTTATGTAGCCGATGCACGTAACCCGGTAGCAAGACGAAGACGAAGCAAGATGGTGAGGCAGCCCCCTTTGTACCCCTTGGACGAGATTCCAATGGCGCGGCGAGGTCGATGTTGGGATAGGTTTGTGTCTGGTTGATTTGGGCGATGTGTATGTGTGCTGATTTAGGGATTTAAGATTTCCGACGGATTAAAATTTCCGTCCCAAAATTACCGACAGCAAAACAAACCGTCGCAAAGTTTCCGACAACTTTATACATCCGTTGGATTATAATAATCATATGGTCGGTAATTTTACGACGACCATATTTTGTCCGTCGGCAAACATTTGCTGATTCTGTAGTGTGGGTAATGGAAAACATCTTTTGGTGTCTTGAGTATGCACAATAGAAAATTCTTCAGAAATTCTCCTGTGAATGGCCTCGCTTTTTAAGATCGTAATACATAAATAAGTAAAACGCTTTGTTCGGGGACTTCTGGCAATGTTATGCATTTAGATAATTATCATGGTATGAACGGGCTCGTTCGATATCTATGTGTAACTGAACATTACAAGTGCACGCCCTTCTTTTAAAGTATTTGGTTGAATTTAGCGAAATGCCATACAACTTCAATCAATGTCTTGAATCCCTTCATGATGCATGTTTATATGTATATTTCTTCAGATGCATATGTGGGGGCATGGATCACAATACAGAAAAGGCCCAGAATCCCTTAGAGGAACGCAACCAACAGCAATGCTGAGGCTTCCATGCTACTGCTGCGCGCCGGGATGCAGGAACAACATCGATCATCCGAGGGCGAAACCCTTGAAGGATTTCAGAACCCTTCAAACACATTACAAGAGGAAGCATGGGATCAAGCCCTTTATGTGTAGGAAATGTGGCAAAGCCTTCGCTGTCCGAGGAGATTGGAGGACTCATGAGAAGAACTGTGGCAAGTTATGGTATTGCACTTGTGGCTCCGATTTTAAGCACAAGAGGTCCTTAAAGGACCATATCAAGGCGTTTGGGAATGGGCATGCTGCTTATGGGATCGACTGCTTCGAGGAGGAGGATGAACCTGCTTCTGAGATCGAGCAAGACACGGAGTCGAACCAGCAAGACAGATAGGTGAACATTTTTATGCTTTGAAAGTATCAAGTTATATATACAAATCGTCGGTCCAAGGTAACATCTATCGGTTGATTAAGCAATGTGACTATGTTGTTTTCCATGCGACTAGCTAGAAACCTTGAACAAGCTAGAATTTAAAAGGAAGAACATGAAATGAGAACAATGTGTACTTCTCGTTGCTGTTTTCTTGAGCTCTTGCTTCATTAGAGAAGTTTTAGGTTTTTTTGGGTAATGAGAGTGATGACAGAGGAGTTGCAGCTTAAGCAATATGAGTTTCTCTCTGAGTCGACTCACTCTTTGTAATTTCTGCTGCTGTTTTTTGTTGCGATAGTAAAGAAAGTGAAATTTCCAATCATTCCTGAACGGTTTATAACTCCGCTTACTTATATGAGGGTAACATAGCCTCCTCCGTCTGTGATGATATAATCTCATCCTCTTTGCACGACGTCAAGTCTCTTACAGTTGTCCTGTATAAACTATGATATACTAGTGTATATATTGCCAAAAAAAAATTGCAATATGGAAAATTGCCTATATTTAACTATCATCAATGTCATCGGGAAAACATACTAATAGTACCAAAAAATGATTTCTTTTTTATCCCACGGATGCAAGTTAATGTTTACAAAATTTGCGATGCGTACGTCCTGAATTCAATTTTCCTAAATTTCGTGGAGTTAATGGGTTTCTTATGATGATGCGGAGAAGATTTAGTGAAATGTATTGTTATAGAATATGTTTTTCATTGCTAAGAAAAAAGTCTATTTTCCATATATTGAGAGAACTTCAATGAAAAACGCTCCTTAGATGAAGAGAGTTCATCATAGTGTGTAAGCAAACGTGATTTTCACCGGCATTATTTTTTTTTTTAAATGCAAAACCTTAATCGGTTGACTCCTGGTTATTTTATTCTTTCACTTCATCTCCTCTTCCTAGAAAAATAATCCAAAAAAAAAAAAAGCAGAGGGTTGCAGGCAAAAATACGAGAATGGTGCTGAAAAGCATATATCAGTAGTAGCAGCAGCAGCAACAAGAAAGGAGAGGAGTAGACGTACGGCTTTGATTTGATAGAACATGTTACTCCCTTCCCTTAATTATCCATTCCATCGATCGTTATCTGCTACGAGTAAGCTTAATTTCACCTAATCATTAGAGAGAGAGAATCATTTCGATTTGACGCAGCACTACCCTTTCGATCATCCCCCCTATATCTTAGGATTATTAAATCCGAATCAAAATATGTAAGAAAAAATATAACTTTTTTCGTTCCCAATAGTCAAATAATTTGGATTTTTCGTAACGTGGATGTTGTTTTTTTTTATTAAAAATTATAAAAATCAAAATTAATAATATATAATTGAAACTATTTTATTTTAGTTTTGAAGAAAAACTAAAATATTATATTCAATTGGAATAAAAAAAAACAGAAAAAATTCATTTTGTTTTATATTATTTTTATTTCCTTTTCATCCGTTTGACAAAATAAAAATCGATAACAAATAATTTTTATTTCTAATTTATTTAAAAAAAAAATTATTTCATTAAATATTAAAACGAAGACAAAAACGATACCGCCCAAAGCGCCATAACACATGAAAACTGGGTGTGAGGGATTTCTTTTCTGTGACTGTACTGTTCGGTTAGGGCGCTTGTGTCTGTTCTGTACGATTGGGATTACTATAGAAATGAGTAAACAGTGGAAATTTATGAATCTTTGAATTTTAAAACCCAAAAAGAAGAAAGGAGAAACAAAGGAGAGGTACAATGAAGTGCGCAGATGAGTAGTCATGTCAAGATGAACATTCAGGCACTATTATCCTGTGGGTTTTTTCTACTGTTTAACTTCCTCTCTGCGCTGTTATCAGTATGCCCTACTACACACTCATCCCTACCCACCCAACCCAATCACAAAATCTAGGCTCCAATCTCCACCTTCTCCATCCTATTCATTGAAGCGGTAATTGACAATGGCGCATTGGTGTTACAAAAAGCGACCTAATGATTGTTATAAGTTATAAATTGAAAATTTTACATAATAATTTTTTAAATATATATGATTAAATTTTAATTATAAAATATACTAAAAATATTATTGTACATTCAGTAAATTAAAATATAGATTGTTCAACTTATAATATAAAATTATAATAATATTTACAGCAGCCCTTACGTTATCTTTTACAGCATACACGTGCGGCAATCCTAGATAGATCGATCCGTGAAGGGCTCATAATTTTTTTTTAACACCAGCTTTAACCATCCACGAGACTGGAATTCAAAACCCGTTGTTTTCAATCACTTGGAACAACCGGCGGTTGAATTGGGCATATGAAGTCATACCAAATCTTGAAATCCGGCTAAGCTAAATATATGGTGGAGTTACTTTAGCAAAACGAATCAAATCCAACCTACTCATTCATTTGCTTGTAAAAATCGCACGAGCAAGATTTTGGACCAAAGCTGAACCCCATCAGAGCAGAAAAGATTGATGCAACATATCAGGATGATGAAATGAAGTACTCCAATCCCTGCTCTGCACCACCTTACCTTTGTCTAACCAAGAATAGATATCATGGCATGGCATGTCAACATGTCATTGAAGCATATATGAGCATTTACCTTGACAGAAAAGAGGGCATAAATTTATATCACCACTGAAGATAAAAAACAAACGCGTAAAAAAGTCATCTCTCTCCACTCCATCATCACAAACATTCAACTTCACGTAAAACAGATATCAGACATCGAAACTGATAACGTTTTGAACAACATGAGAATTGTGTGAATAATAGTATGCTGTTAACATCTGATTCACTGATATATTGGAACAAGAACGCAAGGCCTAAGTTTTTCCATTTTGGGCTTTGTTCACGGCCTGTCGAAACCCGAGAACATCGCCCCACAAACCCATCAGGCCGTTTGGGCCAGAAGCGCCAATTCAATCCAAAAAGGGTAAAGAAGGTAGAACAATTAATTGACAATAAAGTGAGAGGATACTGAAAGAAACTGAGATTTTGTGTAACCCCACCCAGTATGCACTGTTGAATCAAGGGAAGAGGAAACTGAGACAAAGCGGAACAAGGCTTGCTCCGCGGCATGGTTTACACAGCTACCTGCTGTGATTAGTACATCAGTGTTCTTGCCGAATTAGTACATAGATAGGTGATCCTATGTATTCGTTAGCAAATACATACTCCAGCTTTCATTGCTATCCGGGTCATTTACCATCACAAGTGTAGAATTGCTGATCAGGTGCGAATTAAACATCAGCTACAAGCTCATCTCCTCAGGGAGGCTGATTTCCAGAAAGTAAAGACTGCAAGAATATGCAGGAAAACACATAAGAACGTACAGAGAATAAAAGGGTAGTCGACATAAGACGGTCATTCAAAGAAGACTGAGTGATATTGTCCTGGTGCAGGCCTACATAGTTCCCAGATGCCAAGGGCCGAGAAACAGTCACCTTTCAATGGTAACATAAGTAAAGACTGACTACAGTCGACAATTCATTTTGGTATGCATTTTGAACACATATTACCTAGCAGACATGAAAGCCATCCCGAGGAACACTGCCTTCACTGCTTGCTTCTGACCAGCATAATCAAACGCCAGAGGCAGCATCTCGTGCAAGGTGAGGAAGGCCATTACCCCTCCAACTGCAGAAAGAGGGTGAGCTTTATTCAACACAATTATCATGCATATGAGCATATGAGCTGCACCAATAAGTTTTTCTAAGAATACCTGATCCCAGGAGGCCCTCGAGAATATCAGGATGTAGGCTACTCGGGAACATGTAAGCTGACAGAAGGAACACACATTAAAATGGTTAGTTCCTCGACATAACACCAAGGAACTCACTACTAAGTGTGTTAATCATATCATTCATAAAATCATAATCATTATGGCCAAACATTAAAAACCATCACCTCAAAGAAAAAAAGAGAGTATTTGAAAAAACAGAATAAGGAAGACGGGAAGCTTCAACAGGGAAGTGGAAAATTGTTCCTTTCTGGGAAGAGGATACTGGTGTTTAGGGTGGTCAGAATGAGGATAGTGAAGCCGGAGAGGTCACTGGTAACTGCTGCAAGGGAGTTGAGGTCGGAATGATAAAAAAAGTGTGGTAATGTTGCTTCACTGGTAAATTGAGTTAGAACACTACAACATGGCAGCATATCATGCTAACTACATAAAAATAACAATGAAACACCGCCATGCCGAGAACAAATTTAACAAATAAATTGACATCGAAGTGTCAGACATACCTACAAGTATAACCCCTAAAGGTTCAGCTAAGCCCGACAGAGTTGCCAGCTTGAATGCTTGCCATTTGCTGAAACACAGTAGTAAAATATCATGTTAGCCCAACAATATGATCCTCTAGCAATCAAGCCACCTTTCTTTCTAAAATCGAATAATTTTTACCTCTGAGTTGCAAAATAGACAGGAAGTGCCACTGCAACACCCTTACACAGACAAAAACTGATGAGAGTCAGATCACAATGTCATGTTGCCGCAAATAATGAAAAATTCCAACAGAAAGGGTCGAAATTCCACCTATGGAGCAGCAAATAATGAGGATAATAATAGATTTCTACTTTTTCACTACTAGAATAATTAGCATTCTAGTTGCCATTGTTGATAAACAACTCTAACTGTAATATAGCACCAAAGATGCAAGTACTATCTTGGATTACGCTGTCAACCAGCTATGTTATGCAATCCATTAAGAGTTGAAGAATACCTCTGGAATATTGTGCAAAGCGATAGCCAGGGCCAAATTAGTTCCAACTCGAAGGCCCTACAATATGGAAAGCAGCAAAAAGTTTATATTAGGACCACGTCATTGTTTTGGTCGTCAACCTCCATGCATGTACACATTTCCATTCCCAAACCCTAAAAGGATATATCACTACCAAGAGCATTGTGGCCATTACTTGACCTAAAATTTGACTCCATAGACGAATGAACCAACCAATATCACAGACTACTATTCTACTAGTGTAGGACTGACACATTCGGGAAAGATGTGATGCAATACTTCTTACTGATAAGTACCTTGATAGATCCAAGAAAGACAGCCATTCCCTCTGGAAAATTGTGTAAGCTAATTCCTGCAAGGAATTCATAAACTCCCATCAGATCAAGGGTGTGTAATCAACCACCACATTTGTAGAGGCCAACAATTTCCTGCCTTCCATCTCAACAATGGACCAGTAACGTGGTAAACACATGAATCTCAGAAACTACTGCTGGAGCAACATTTACGACATCACACATCATTATACAAGCTGGGAAATGGTTTGGTTGTAAAGAGAGAAGAACTGCTTTAAAAAATATTTTTTTAGGACCAGAACTTATATAAACCAGACTAATGGAGATTGAGGGTGGTTTGGAAGAAAAGAGAAGAACAGAAAGGTTTCTAAAGATCCATACCCACAGCTGTGATTATGCCACTGAATAGTACTTGACGACGGTGCTTTTTCATCATGTCCTTGCCACCTTCATCACCATTCCTCTGTTAACCTCAAGAAGAATGTCAGAGCCTTTTGAGAAGTTCGTCCAAAATCTGACTCATTATTTGACTTATTTTGACCAAGTCCAACAGGTACTAGTGAATTCAAAAGACACCAACCTTCTTATCTATTGAATTTGAACCAGGAGCTAATGTAGGTTCGGGAATGAAATTGACAACAATAGCAAAGAAAATGACGCCTGCAAAGAACTACAAGAAAGATGAATAGATGGCTGCTAACAGAGAAAAAATTACCAACTTAAAAAAATCAAAGGCGACAGCATAGTACCCAAATGTTTCCTTTCAAGAACCCAATAGAATTAATAGCATTGTGCGCCAAATCAAAGAATGATATGCTCAGCATAAGCCCTGCAGCAAAGCCCTGCATGGAAGAGCAGAACAAAAAGGTATATTCATTATTCAGTGAATTCGATACATCCTCCACCACCACAAAAAAGGAGAGGGGGGGGGGGTGGCGACATGAATACTATTGAATTACAACTTGCTTCCTAGAATTCTTTAGGGTGTCTGAGCAACCAAGAGAAAACAAGATGGGCTGGTGTAATGATGTACTAATATATAATCAGGAGAAGGCTGAAAATGACCAAGTGCAAAAAGATAGAAGTAATCGAGGGCATCCATGATATAGATTATGCCAGAAAGAAAAGGGCAAAGTCTTGAATCACACCTGTAATAACCCGAGCATCTTCAGGTTCGGTGTTGGATTAAGCACCACAAAAAGTGCACCTGCTCATAACAGAACATATCTCTGAGACACTGAATTATCACTGTATCACAGCCCAATCACCTATTCATAAATCTGAATTCCATTCTTTTCAAGCTACTATTGCCTCCACTGTAGAACCTCGTTCATAAGCCTTCAGACTCTTCACATGATTATGAACTAGTCAAGCGAGCTTCGTCTACATACTACATTTATGTTCATCCGAGGCCCAACAAGGCCATGTTCCAACTCATAAATACTCCACTTATAACCAAAATGCTCTCCACAGGGGAAAATACAACAGCATAAAACACAACAGAAACAGCAGCCCAAAACTCGGTCTAACCCCTGATAACAAATCAGAAGAATAAAATGCGCAAATGAAGTAGTAATAATACTAATATGATCATTACCAATGGAAGTGCTGAGTCCGCCAACAAGCGAGAGAGCAAGCGCCACCAAAACCTGAGAATCCATCCCAAACCAACACAACACACCCACAACCAAACACGGAAAAAAAAAAAAACCAAATCCGAGAACAGAATAATTTACTCGCAATGAATGAGTAGACAATTGGGGTCGAGGAAACGAGAAAACGGATAGAAAGGGTTTTGGGGTCACTGCGAAAACCACAGGAAGCGAATTAGTGGAGATGGGGGAATCCAGGAGAGTTTGTCCTCGATGGTGAGGGTAGGTATCGGTTTGCAGAGGAAAGAGTAGATAGGAGGGGTTTTGGAGAGGGAAACGGCGGAGAGCCTGAGGAGAAAGAAAGGGAGAGGAATCGAGAATCTCGGTTGTTTTCGGTCGACTCTCGACTGTGAAATGGGTCATCTGCTTTTTTCTCCCGGCAAATCGGAAAAAAAATCCCTAAATTAATTTTTCGCAATGCTTCCCTTCCCCATATGTTTTATGACTCATTTCACACCTCTAACATCAAATTCATTTACATTTCATTCAATCTATATCATTTCACACCTTTTTATGATCTCATTTTGATTCCTTTCTTCCCCTAACAATATCTTATTCTCTTTTTCTCATTTCCCATTATTATTCATTATTTTTCATCATAGTTTCTCAACCTGAATGAAATCAATTCTACATCCAATTCTTCATCTTCATCATCAACTATCCATCTTATTTCCCATGCATTTTCTTCAATTTCATTAATTTTTTGAACATTACATCATCTTTGAAGATGCTGACAATTTAAAGCGCTCGAGCATATAGGAATTCAGCTGAAAACTCTCTTAATAGCTCTCCTAATTGACAATACATGTAAACTTCGATATCCAAGATGAGGAATACGAGTGTTTGAGATCTAAAAATTCGAGATATGTGGCCTTGAGTTATTTTTTTCTTAAATGTTCAATTTCTAATAATGTAAATCGAAATATGTATACTTGACACCACCGCATAATATTACTATGGCGGTTTTTAAGAAATATGAACAAATGTTCTTAACTTCATAACGTGAACAATCATTCACAGAGACGTATCTTAATAAGCGTATCTTATTGTATTATAGGACTTGAAGACACTGCTCGTTGTCACTTAAGGACGAGGTTAAGCATGTGCATATGAAGAATTATGATAAAAAGTAATGTTTTGGATTTATTGTGTGTGACGATACGTATTATTATACCTTGAGTATAATAATATGCATTGGAATATTTAGACAAAATCACTAAAAATGACCAACGTAAAATACTAATTGCAACTGCTATGTGTTGTGTTCTAAATTCTAAATGTTGTAGAGTGTTGTTACATGATGTATGTTATGTCTTATTTGCTGGTATAATGAGGGTGAATATATGAAAGGAGTGTAAATTCATGATTGATGAGATAACTCCATGGTATAAAACATAAAGAGCATTGTGTTTGTCGTTTGTGTTATACAATGATTTGATGATGACATTCTTTCATCGACCCTGAGAGATCGTTTTGGTATGAAGATATCTCAGTGCAGGAGACCCTGGACTTCGGTTTGACTCATTCTTTTTTTGTAGATATTTCTTTTGCTAAAATTGAAGAGAGCTTACTTATGAAATTAAATAAGTTTCGCCAAGGATTTCATTATAACATTAAAGATACCTATTTTCTGTGGTCTCTGTGATTGATATGATGGTAAATATAATAAAGTCTTGAGTGAACTGTTGAGTGCAGCAGTGCGTGAAACTTAGATTGGGGACCTGACGCATCACAATGTCATTGTCTTAGTTTGTTTGATATGGAGGCCTTGTGTGTCATACCATAAAGGATATAACGATAATAAATACCGTTGATAATGTCTGAAATATCGATTGAAGCATGATTTCGGATGTTGTTACGTGGTGTTAAGTATGCTTATGTGACCAAAATAAATCACCGTTATACTTGTAATGATAATTGTGAATGTCAGATTGACATGATAATTTCAGAATGTTGAAACAAAGGATCCAAATGATCATTTCCCTTTTCTTTTCTTACCTTCTTCTATTGTGTGACCCCTGATAAAGGGATCGACACGTTGTTGAGCTCATATGACTCATAATCATTATTTTTTTTATATTTTTTCTCTTCTATGTGTTTCAAGAAGGTAGAGATGACGGGCATGTGTGATATAGATTATGGTGTTAATATGTATTTGTTGTATTATGGACTAAGTATAATATGTAATAAATGAAGATTTTTCGTTGTGTTAGATAATATTATTGGTTTATGTCTAAGTGGATTTTATTTATTTTTGTACCTAAACCGGTTAAGTAATTTTTATCTATTTGGGATGTTGGGACTTAGCGATAATGACGTTATTTGTATTATTATGTATTAAAATGTTGTGAAAAATCGGGACATTACAGAAAGATATTGACAGTGGAGATGACAGAGGGGGAAGGATGATGACGTGGACAAAATACATTATGGATAATATGGGTTGTGAGGATGATATTGATTAAAGTGAAAATTAAATTTGAAATGGAAAGTGATGTATATGTAAAAATATTTTAGATTGAATTACGTAATTTATACAATCGTTCATGTTTATAATAAATTTATAAAAAGTTGTCTTTAATCATCATCATACATATGTCAAACTTTATATCGATATAATATTATGTCAATGAATATTATGTTAAGGTTATGTATATATTGTAAGGAGGGAGTGTAGTATTCTTTTGAACTCACAAGGGAACTTTAAAATAACTCTCCTTTTTTTCTTTCTTTTGCTCCTGTTTCTTTTCTTTTCCCTTTTTTTAAACAAAATATTCAAGTTAGTCGATATTTTTAGTCTTACTCCTTCTGTCTCAAAATTGATGCAACATATTGATCAAACACATAAATTAATGATAGAATTGAATTGTGTAAAGGAAATAAAATTGAAGAAAAAATGATATTGGAAAGAGATGATATAAAATAAAATAAAAAACATGGATAATTTTACAATCTTAGTTCAAAAAGTTGACTAATATGCTAATGTTGTAATTTGGTGGGACGGATAAAAATATAATTGTTTTGGACGGAAGGAGTAATAAGTTACTGCCTTTATACCAAAATATTTACACAACACTTATTTTGATGTTGAGTTTGTTACAATTAAATTTTATTTTTTATAAAAGTTTTTTGAAATATCAATGATAAATTAAGTTGTGAATTTTAATCATATCAATTGAAGGTTTTTTTGACATCGTTATGAATGTAATGAATCTTCTCAAAATACGCGTTGTTGTAATAATTATGGGATAGAGGTTCTAATGCAATAAATATCAAATTGTAACAATATTCTCAATTAACTCTTTTTAAAAAATTATACTATCACAAAAATAATGATTTTATAATTAAATTTTGAACACATAAAAAATACACTTTCTGTCCCATATAAATTACGATGACACGTATTCTGACAAGTTCCGTTCTTAGTCTAATGATGACAGAAAAATCTTAAATTAGCTTAGGATTAAGTCTCACCATTTAATCTATCGTTAGTGTCTCACAATAATTGTATAAAAAATGAAGTTTGGTCATATTGAATTAGATCTCAAAAGATATGTCATCTTTTATTGGAGAAACATACATAACCCCCTGAACTTTGATTGATTTGTATATCGTCCTCTGAATTTTAAAATTATATACATAATCCTCTGAACTTTGAAAATAAGGGATAATATGTGATAATTTTAAAAAATTAAATATCAAAAAATATATAATATAAAAAGATATCTATATAATTAAAAAAATAATATTCCCAAGATAAAATACAAGAAAGATTTGACGTACTTTTCCCTAATTTTATTTGGGACCTAAGGAGTGGTTTCTTTTTCTTCTTCTGTTTTTTTTTTCCTAGGATGGAGGGGATAATTCCAAGAAATAGCATGGACATTTCCAGTTTGGTCCAATGAACAGTACGAGCAACTTGACGGAAGCATCAAACAAATGGGTTCATTTCATTTCCTTGCTCAATTCATATTCATTCTTTGCTGGCCGATAGAGATAAAATAAAGAGGGAGAGAGACGGAACCCACCCAAACTCCTCTCTTTCCCTTTGCCCTTTCCCCCGTCTCTCCTCCCTCATCGCTCGAATTCTATCTCAATTATTCGAATCCTCGTTTCACGGTTCGATCCTCATCACTTCGATTCACCATATTCTATGAATTTATATCAATTTTGTGTTAATCTATGTTTGATTCTCTGTTTCTTTTGTCATGTATGCAGGGGAAATTGACTCGATACGTCGCTGTTTCAGCACGAATCGGAATCGAAGGCTAGGCTTCTTGATTGATTGTGGTTTTTTGGTTGTTTTTTTTTTGGAGGGGGGTGGGGTGGATTTGGTTAGGGTTTGGTGAGGAATTAAGTGGTGGACGTCGAGTTATTCTTTTGATTCGTGTAGTATTGACCCGTGTCTTCACGCTTGACAGACTTGCATACCTGTTAGAATTCAATTATTAAGATAAGAAGATGTTAAATTATATATCGTTCAGAAGATGGTTGGTCTAACTTCCACACGTGATTGGGCATAATTCAATCTGTGACGTTTTTTTTCAATGGGCGAAGTTACATATCTAGCATTATTTTCGCCGAGTTATGTATAATCTATCGTTTGCTTCGTAGGCTGATTGTTGAGCATGTTCACCAATATAGTTTCACCGTCTGCTTCCATTCTTGAGAATTAAGTAAAGAGTAATCACAAGTATCAGAAAAAAGATAAAGGTAAAGAGTAATCACAGGAGAGATAACACAATAACAATCTCTGTTACGAATTGCCTAATACAGTGTGATTTATGAACTATGAGGCTACGAGCTCCTTGGTGTGAGAACCAAGGAGTTGGCGACTCTGGTAGCTTTGTCATGGATTCTTCTATTAGCTTTTGCCATACTGTCTCAAGAACCACTGTGGTCATCATTTCGTATCCATTTTTCTGCATCTGATTTTTTTAGGAGAATTCCATAGCTTTTGCATTTTTAATTTTCTCTTTTCTTGCTCTGTTTTATAGAGCCTTAAAATGACTCTAAAACACATGAAAAGGCTTGAAAACCATAAACCAACCTCAAATCTCCAATATTCTCCTGTTCTTCCTTTTTCTTTGGTTGGATTAAGGAGTGAATGTTTTTTTTTTCCATTCCATTTCTGCCTTGTTTTACATGAACCGAAGACTAGAAAGGTGTTTAGATGATGTTTGATATGCGCATTGTGTTTTGACATGGACATCTCCATTTGATAATGTTTTAGAATAATTTGTTAAGTCGCCCTATTGTAAAATATGTATGACAAAGAGGTATGAAGATATTCATTATATGTTGGATCTCTAAGTTTTATGTTCCTAAAATTATCACAATTGAACGCTTTACCCCAAGCAAAAAGGCACTCTGGGACCTTAACCTCCATGTCAAGCACCATTTTCTTAGATTAAAGTCCCTTCCTTAGATTAACATTTTCCATTCGACATCTACCTAGTGTGGGTCTTGGAAGAAATAAGGTTAGTGATAATTCACGAGTAGGTGTATAATGGTTTTTTGTGGCTGTGACAGCAATGGGGAGACCGCTTCACTTCATCAATGTTCTTTCTGTTTGCATACTTTCTCTTGAGTCGCAAGCAAAAATGGTGAAGTATATTAGCTTGTTTAGCGCATACATGGTGATTGGAACTCCTAATTTGGTTGCTCTTTGGTGCAGTTCCTAGAAAATGGATCATGGTGAGATGGGATGCCAAGCCATCCCTGATGGTCCTGTCCTGTGCGTCAACAACTGTGGGTTCTTCGGTAGTGTTGCTACAATGAACATGTGCTCAAAGTGCTACAAAGAAGCAATCCTGAAGCAAGAACAAGCTAAAATCGCAGCATCTTCCATTGAGAATATCGTGAATGGGTCATCAAGTGGTAAGGGACCTGTCATTGCCGACCCTGTGGATGTACAGGTGAAGCCGGTAGTGATTCCTGTCCCAGAAGCGCAGGAAATGGGCTTCGGGGCGAGCGAAGTGGTGAAGGTGAAGCAAAGTCCAAACCGTTGTGGCACTTGCAAGAAACGGGTTGGATTGACAGGGTTTCATTGCCGTTGTGGTCACCTATTCTGTGCTGTCCATCGCTACTCAGACAAACATGATTGTCCCTTTGATTATCAGACTGCTGCCAGGGATGCTATATCAAAGGCAAACCCCGTTATCAAGGCAGAAAAGCTCGATAAGATTTGATACTGAATTGTTCTAAGCTTGGTTATCGATCAACCTCTCCAAAGTTTCTTCATCTATTTGAAGGTCCTGGTAAAACCCTATGAGGTAAGTGGCAATGAAAGCATCTGTCTGTAGCTTCGAGTACTCTTGTGCGATTGCTTGTGTGTTCTTCCCTAGAATGTTCGTCGTGGTCGGTTGTGGTCGGTGGTGGTTTGTTGGGCATCTAGTTAGGTTTGTATTGTGGCATGTACTAGTCGATATGGTGTTTCTTTCGTTTCAGCCATGTTCCAAATAATGTGCGCTATTGTAAGATGCTATGAACGATTTACTGAATGCGAATCTCGAAGCCGTCGTCTGTGTTTTATAGTACTTCCAAAGATTTCAAGCTGATATTTCCCATAGCTGATGTTGTATGAAGTTGGTAATGGAACTGTGGCATCGTGGATGTGTTCAATATCACAATTAATTTATGTACTCTCGTCGTGGACATGCGCATGAAATTGTGAGTTGTACATTACTTTACTCGGATCTCAAACAAATCAGGCTCTAAATTGATCAATTTTATTTGCTCCAAATTGACAAGCAAATGAGCCAGCGAATCTTTTTTTGGTTTGGGTGATGGTTAGAAAAAATATTTAGGAGATGTTTATGACCAATCCATTTTAATCGCCACTTTTGATAAGTAAACAAGTTGGATGGTTTAAAGTAGAACATTTGATTTTGTAAAGAGTTGAGACCTAACTCAATAGATAATTAAAAAAATGATGATTCTTTATATTCTTTCCATCCCAATGATTACGCTTTTCTATTTTCTACCTTCCTAAAATGAATACTCCTTCTTTTCTTTTTTCAAAACCTTTTAACATAAAAAAATAAAAAAAAAAATACATTATTTTTTTGTAACTTATTTACCAATAAGTCATAGAAAAGATTTTTTTTATTAATCATCCACCCATCATAATTTTTAATTTATTTTGATTTAGCAAACAAAATATTCCCCCAATCAATTACACTGATAAAAAATAAGAAAAATAATAAAATTCTAATTTAATCAATTATCTTATCCATTATCCAAGTACATTCATTATCCAAATCAACAATACGTCTCCTTCTATCAAGGATGTGTCATGAACAATGCGTCATGAAAAGTGCACCATAAACATTGCGTTTTCTCTATACAATAATACGCCTTCTCTATACGTCGTCGTCGTCCAACACCATCGCCTACGCTACCGCCATCGTCTTCTATACGCCGTCGCCGTCCATCACTCCATCCACCACCTACGACAGTGCGTCATTGAATTTATGATCGTAAACAGTGCGTCATGAATAGTGTGTCTTCTCTATACGTTGTCCCCATCCAAAACTCATTGTGAGGGTTCCTCCGCACAATCGTCAGAGCCGACAATGCCCACGCTACCGTTGATCTGGACAATTTCAAAACCCTAGAATTTGGAACTCGTTGTCGCATATTCTCAAATGAAATCGAGATCGGATTCAAGACATATATCGACATCGTGTTGAATCTGATTGTGGAGGATATGGAGATTGAGCCGAGCACATCGAGAGAGAGAGAAGACAAGGTCAAAAGTCGAAGAGGGGACGTGGGGATTCGGTGGCGAAGTGGAGAGTAGAGAGAAAGAGAGTGCGGTGGCAGCCAACAAGAGGAAATTGAAATCATAATATTAATTATGGTGGTTGATTTGTTCAGAAAGAATCAAATCAATTTTAGGAGATGAAAGAATTTTTGATAATCGATTGTTTTTTTTATCTATTGATAAATAAGTTTTAAAAAAGATGATCTTTTGATAAAAAAACACAATAAGAAATCAATCTATTGTATTACATTCATTAACTTCTATCTATTTTTTAACTATTATAATAAACTCTGTTATCATAAAAAAAAAATTATGATTATAGACTTTCAGCGATCACCTTTCATTAGATAAGGAGAAAAAAAATGAAAAAAGTTTTCCGCTTATAAGATTGTATTTTTCTACAGAGACGTACTACTTCATTTGTCAACAATAGCATCATACGTACTACTTGTTTTTATATGTGTATTAGTTGTTAATTAGTGAT
Source organism: Drosera capensis (assembly GCA_001925005.1). Classification (NCBI taxonomy): domain Eukaryota; kingdom Viridiplantae; phylum Streptophyta; class Magnoliopsida; order Caryophyllales; family Droseraceae; genus Drosera; species Drosera capensis. Next base: position 2,850 of record LIEC01010896.1, on the reverse strand, counting down.
AATTAACAACAGACATACTAATAAATTTATAAAAGTACTAGTTTTAATTTGATTTTCATAATTAGTAAACGTACTATATGTTCTTATAAACGTACTATCTGTGAATTTGAGTTCATAATCAACAGACGTACTGCTTGTTTTTATTGGCGTACTACTTCATCACAAGTTTTACTTTTTATATTTACTATATATAGTTTTCAATTAGTTTAGTACCTTATCATTGCAGATTTTTTTTATCAATGTTGTGACATCAACTGGTAGCTTCTTCAGGTCCCATTTTGTACATATTGGTATTATCTGGATTGATTACACTGGTGTGCACGTAAATCTAACATACATGAAACTTTAAAGATCAAGTTAGTACAAAAGAGTGCTGAATTGTATAAATAGTGCATGATTTTATATTCGGAATTACTGGTAATGTCATGACACATCCATAAATTTGCTCAAGTGTTTTGCGTTCTCATCCAAAGAAGAGATCAAATGCTAAAACATGTGCTCTGTTCAGTTATAATTGCGTATTTTTTCTATGTCCTCGACATAATTGACATAACACCATTTTAGTGAAATTCTCTTTGCTGGCACAAAGACTATCAAAAGTAACCGCAACGTCATTAGGCTGGTCACATCCTTGGCATCGACTTCTTGATCTTCAGAGAAAGCATTTTTGAATAACTTTGAATTAGTTACTTTTCTGTTATTCGAAACGCCTCGTAATCTTCAACCAATTATGCGCTTCAATATAATTACCGAGAGTCAGTGCTATAGCTTGGTTCCAATACTCAGCAGCTTGATCGAACCAAGCCTCCGTAATTTCAGAATCTCCTTGTCGAATGGCCTGTTCTCCCCGGTAAGAATAGGCGCGTCAATTCCTTCCCTTAGAACCGTACTTGAGAGTTTCCTAACTCATACGACTCACCAGTTATTTGCTGTCTATTTGACTTTACCTATTATTTATTATCTATCGAATAGAATGAGATTTCCTCTAGATTTAGCCCAGTTTTGGGGGGTTTACCAAAAGAGGTTAATAACATAAGTTTTCAACTTGAATCTTGATTAATAATCAGTTTTCTCCTTTCTCCCACCTTCCGAAGATAGACATTTTTTCCTATTGTTAGCATTTTCTACAAGGTAACTATCTCGTTGAAATTGATATAGAATCCTTGAAAAAGTCTTTCCTTCCAACTAAAATTTTAGTTCTGGTCAACTCCTTTTCGTCCTTCATATTTGAATAAAGTTTCAGCAGAATCTCCTTACAATGAAGTCTGGCTGATCATTCAAATCAAGTCCGATATTGATCTTCATTTCTCCGTCATCTAAACTGAAGATCAGCTTGATGTCCATCGTAGAAATTTTGATAGCCCTTTTTTTGAGATGAAAAGCTTTCATTTGAATACAATATTTACTCTTAACTTGTCTGATGAATATATCGATTTTCTTGCACTTACTCTCAATGAGGTTATTTGCAATGACATTGTTTATCACTGTCCAAAATGATGTATTCTTCAGGTATTGGATTTGTTGGTTTGTAAACACACGATTTTTTTATTATTGTGAAAAATACTGTTAACGACTATCGATATCGTTGTTTGCTTGCTGAATAAGAAAAACCAGAAAAAAAAGTCAACAACAATTAACCTTTTCATTACAATATAATGTACTAGTTTTTAGTTCAAGCATACTAATATTATTTGAATAGATTTTTCCTATTTTTTTTTACACTGTGACGTATTAGATCATGCATAATAGATAATTTGACATGTTATGGTTAGGTCCTTTATAAGAGTCCTTTATAGCATTCCTGTATTTCCCATAAAATAATACTATTAGGTTACGGTTTCGAATTCTTCGCAATACCATTTCTCATCTTTGATCTTGTGTATCATCCCCGTGAATCGCCTGTGATCGGCGATGTTCCCGCTGGATCCTTGCCTTGGGCTCATTTGCCAATCGTCAATTTCTGTGAACAAAAGGGCAATGCCATGTGCACACTACAAGTTGAAATTGGTGTTGGAAGTACGAATCAGCAGTTTATGAATTGTTGTTGATAGATGGATGACGGTGGCTGACCGCTGCCGGATATTCATTCGTCACCCTGCTGCAACACATTGGAGTATTCGTGGTATATTTCATGATCACTGGGATTGCAATCTTGGATATGGTGTGCGAGGAGAAATGTTTAGTTGGATTACAGGCGGAGATGTTGTTGAATTACTTGTCGATTTGGATACGTGGTAAGGAACCTGGTGTTAGAAATTCGATTCAAGAAAATGTTGGGGAACTGTTGACGTTGATTTGATGATGAAATGCCAAGGAATTAGGGTTAAGGATCGGAAATTTCGTCATCTGTTTTTGTACTCTTTTGACTGTGGATCGGAAGTGTTTCGAAGAAAGTTTTGCTAGGTGGATGGCCAGAAAACAAACCTCTTGGTTGTTCTTCATACCTATTTGTAGATGTTAGGGTCTGATCTGTTGTGGTTTGTTTAAATTTTGGGAAGATTACTGCTTGAGATTAGTGATTCTGGAGCATTAGTAAACGAAAGCTCGTCATTAAGTTGCTAGCTTTCGGTTCCCTGCTTTAAGTGGATTTCCTGACTTGATGATTAGGTATGTGTAATTATTTTTGCTAAGATGGTTGTTCAAGGCTTAATGAGAATTACAATTGGAGAATAAATGTCTCAGAAGTAATGTTTAGCTGAGGTGAAACTTTAAATAGTTTTCTGGAAAAATGAGGCCACAGGTAGCTGCAGACATTAGAGAAACAAGATGAGTTGCCAACATAAAATTTAAGTAAAGCGTCGACTACTAGAAAACAAGCTACAGACTATGAACCCATCTAAATCCTTATTT
>LIEC01010895.1:0-18749 GCA_001925005.1 Drosera capensis | reverse complement strand
GGGGGCCTTACATGAGTAATCTAAATTATTCGGTAATAAGCTTCATCAAAATCCTCAAACTTCTGGCAACAAAATCCCAAAGTAACTTTCTCTTTTCCCAATCAGTAAAGATAAACCCATCTTAGACCCTTCACCTACAAATGGATTAAGAAATTGGGCAAAGAGAATGGATAATTGTCCTAAACCATCAATCTCATACCAGGACCAACATGTGATATTCCCAAACAGTATGGATAACGACATACTAATATGTGTAAACTGCAGAACCTTCCACAGACAATAACAAATAATAAAGGACAAAATCAGAAAGAAGACAACGAGCACAATATAAGAATGGTAAAATCGCATACCTCTAAGCATACTTTTTTGGATCTCCTGCAGCGGCAAACAATCGCTGAAAGATACAAGTATTGTTGGCAAATAATGCACGTAGGATCCTGGTAACACACAGGCATGCAAGTCATGAAGTCATAAATTAACCATCTTCATGGACGATGATAAAAGTTAGTGGAAAATATTCCTATTTGAAATCATACCTCCTCAGTACCAACATGTTCAGGATGCTTTCTATGTGGCATTACAGATGACCTGACAATCCCTTTCTTCCATAGTCGCTCCCTCCATGTTTTCTCTTTTGAGTATATTCTGAGTAATTCTTTATTCAAGTAAGCCGATGCCTTGCTATCACAGCTATTCTGCCAACATCAAAAATTTACAGTAAAATCTGAGAAATCATTGGCTCGCGATGACTTTATCAAAAAAAGGAAAAAAAAAAGACTCGGCATGATTTTTCAAGTGCAAAGCAAGCAACACCAAGAGGGACTGAAAGCACAACAGCAAACATGCCAGACAACCATAAGAGAATCTCAGAATTTATATAAACAGTGCAAGAAAACATAAAAGTTCTAAGGGGAATAGTTGGCAAAGGTGCTTCAAGAACAGGGTGACACCATGACCAGATGTGCGTTTATCATTGGACAGAGCTACATCTCTAGATGTACTGAATCCTTAGTACAATTGCTGCATGAAGGATGATCCGCTTCATAATGGGAACCAAACAACATAGTTGCTTTTCAATATTTAGTTATTTACTCGATGAACAATTTCAAGTATTCTGTTAACACTCAAATTAACAGCAAGCTGCTACACAGGCTAGCAAAGCAAGATGAGAATTTGGCAGAATGTTTTCCTAAACCTTGTTTTCTTGTGTGAAAACTCAACATAGGCTAGCTTTTCTTTTTCTTATGCGTCCCTGTTAGGTTCAACCAGACCTTGCGGACTAGTATGGGTCTTCACTTATAAGTGATTCCAGCCTTGTAGGACATCCATTAACATTTTCAATTGGCAACAAATCTGGCTCACCGACATTCAGCTCAGGCTTCTGTAGTAATGAATTAATATGCTAGAAATCCACCTGGTTCTTGTTATCCTCCGTAATCCCATTCAGTATTCCTTTTTCTATAAACAAGTTAACACAACAAGGCATCTTATCCTTTCATGCAGAGACTCTTGTGGTTTTCTGAGGAGCAACAAAAAAAAGATGGATTAGTTAACAACCTGCCAAGTTCCAACAGTCCAACTAGCCTATGATAGTATGTATGGCAAGAAAAACTTTTTCACTTAATTGTGAGAGGTTGAGGTTGGGTTGATCATACAACGTTGCCAATGTGTAGAGAACAAACTTGTCTTATAGATCAAACATTCCTCACAAGAATGTCTCGATCACTAAATTCAACTCTCCATGGATACGGTCTCTTCCAACTCTGATCTAAAATGGAAGGCTTGTTACCACGTAAGTCAATGATCCCACACAGCATCCACCCAAAACTTCAAAAAGCCTTGCTAACTAAGAATTTATTTCACATGGCGAAGTGACAACCTTAAAAACACAAGAGTAAATTCACCATCAAATCAACACAGAAGACATTCAGCCAAAGAGTGGGCACCTTTGCTACAACACAAAGAAGCTCTTCATGAGATAGCACAGCAGCTTTACGGTAAAGCTGGTAAAGTTCTGCTCCAAAACTTCCATGGGGCAACCAGTCAGCAGGAGCAAAATTGACAGCCTCTGCACAATTTAAGCCTGGAGCCATGAGAGAGAGAAATGTTAAACAACTGTAAACATGATAATCGTCTCATGCAACAAATTAGCTCCAACTAACTATCATCAACCTTTCTCACATACCCAAGTTGAAGCCGCTGTGGTAAGACCTAGGGAAAGTAATAACAAAATTTCCTGGCTCCTGCAAGGAGAATAAGCAACATAAAACTAAATTATTCAACAATTAAACATGGGCAACCAAAAACTGGAATTCTAGCAAGAACAGGGCACTCATTTCCCACCAGTGACTTGGAAATTAAAACCCAGTTGGAGGGATTCATGTAAATATCCCTGTCCTTTACCTCATTACCATACCAACAGAGGAACTAGTCAAGATACTATTAATTATCAACTTTAGATTCTGGTACAGATTGGTTCCACAGCATATAACTGGCACAGGTGTGATGTGCCGTGAAGAGTTTGAATCCTACAATATATAATTGCCCCCCCCCCATGTGTGGTGTTTGATACGTGATATTTGTTTTGGCACTTGATTTGCACTTTGCAATCGGTCAATACATTGTTCACGCTCCAGGCCCAGGAAGAGCACTTGCGTGAAGGTAGCGGTATAATTTTGTCTTCAACCATTAGCTTAAATTTTTCGTAAAGCTTATTTAACCAAAGCCGTGATATGTTTTCCCAACGAAATATGTAAATGACGAATACCTGAATAACACTGTACACTGGAATTTTATTCTGCAGCAAGACAGAAGGGTTCAACATTGTGACAAGCTGAAAAAGCAGATCTGGCTGGGCATCAAATAGATCAGGAAGACAGCTGCGCATAACCTATAGCAAGCAGAAGGCCCAGATTAAAACTCTTATCAAATAACTTACAACGGGATGATGAGCATAACACATGAACTCACACATGCTTTGAAGAAGTACAAAAAAGTGTGATGGGAAGTAAACAAGGCAAGGCACACTTTTCTGCGTGAAAGGTACGCTCCTCGAAAGCCTATTTCACAACTTTTCTAAGGAGGGAAAGGTAGGCCTAATTTAGATAGTCTGCGTGGCAGTTCTGCCTTGGTGAACAGCCATACCGTTACTTTACAGCATTGATTGTCTGTGGATGAGCAGAGCATGAGCAGCAGCAATATATGTAAGTCACGAAACCACAATTCATAACGGCTCTCAACAAAAGAATGCCAAAAAGGGGAGGAAAAGGAGAATACTATAAGCAAAATGAAAAATGTTAAGCAGTTGCAAAGCACATTTTACAGACGTGCTAATCATTTGGTTGGGATAATGCAAATTGTGTAATGGTCATTTACCAGGTATCTTAAACTGCAGTGCATATATCCCCCCTGTTAAATGGCTCTGAGAAAATATAAAACATAGGTAACTCCACGGAAAAGGGGGGCACAAAAAAAAACCTTCTCAAATGCTGAAGCCTTCGAACCAGGGACACTGTACCACAATTTAGGTTCTCCCCTGAAGACACAATGGAAAGAAAAAAAATGAAATACAAATAAAAAGAGAAATGGTGCAGTCAATTTGTACTAATTAGCTTCTCTTCAAAACAACATCCTGCTGGAAAGTAATGCGATTAATTAATAGTACGATTATTTTTGGCGTCTTAATTACCAAGTGGTAACTTTTCGCAAAAGATAAGTACAAAAGGATGACTCCTGGCACTTCCTTCCTACAATATCTAACGGCATTAAAGTAAAAATAAATAGGTGTTACTTTACATGGGAGCATTTTTACTAACAAAGATTCTATGGGGTAATTATGGCTTTTGGAAAATACTTAGAACAGCATTACCCAAACTCCGTAGATTCCACAGGCCACCTTAGATACGGGCTCTATTATATCTATGCATACACAATTTTCAAAATGACATCAGAAACAAACTACTCTTTTGGCACGATGCGTCTGTTTACCGAAAGGCTTGAGAATTATTTCCTTTACAAATAGAAGTAGTACAAGGTATAAGTTAATCATTCTTAGCACAGAAGCAATAAAGGATTCTTCTTAACTATTAAAATGCGTTCTCTATTTCTGCTTTAAATTGTAAGAGAATCAAGGAGGGACAGGAGTAACAGCATCCCATTCTATTTTCTTGCTTGGAAAACAGAAGGCCTGAACAAAGGAAATAAAGACAGTTTAAATGACGTATGATTTTGTTGCTTTCACATTATCCATCCATGTTATATTCCCTTCTTTGTTCAAGGAAAACATCTCCTTTGATCACATGCCAGATTTCATACGGAACCTTTTATCAGTTTCTGATAGTTTATACTCCAAACATAAAGAATAATTTATATTGATTAATTAATACCAATTTCAGACAATCGATCATAGAAATTTCGAGATGAAAATAACTATATAATGCTAAGCAACTTTGTTCCACAGTTAAGGCGATCCAGTTGCTTCTTCAATAGCTCAAACAGAAATTGGTCCCTTCTCATAGTGAATAAAAAGATTTTAACAGATTGAGGATCTTAGTTACCCAGAAAACCATGGATCCACATTACTGTAAGAAAAGATACTGGAGTTCTTACTGCTAAATTTTGAAGACCATTTAGTAATGTGGCATATGATTTCCACATACTCCAGCCAATTATTACCACTATATATATCTCTGAAGAGATGGAAAAGGAAATAAGTAGCGATAACATTAACCACTCACTGACTAATGGAATCCAGACGTCAGCCATTGAGTTTAAGCACTGGTGGAAAACACTCATAGTTGAATGTTTGGAAAACCACATGGCATTTGAAGAAATGTACTACTCAGAATCCATAACTAGGACAACATATAATACATGGGAACCACTCCATGAACGCCCTAGGAAGCCTACTGATACTAAATTATGCAACCAGGGAGAAAAATGGTAGTCACCAGACATTAAGAAAAAAAAAATGAAGTTACTCACCAGTGATGATAATTCATGGAATAAAAGCAATGGTCTTCAAAATGCCAGCAGAATGCTGAAAAGAGCATGCCCATGTACAACCACGGAACCATAACGCCAGCAATATTGTGATGAACAGCACGAAGCATAGAACCCTTCAGCTTGGGCAAGTTATTGAGATTCCATGGGCTAGCACAGTATTCATCCCACACTGCGGGGTCAATTGACTCTGGCCTCTGATCATTCACGCGAGGAAACCCGCTCCCATAAATGGAAGTATCTATATCACTGCCATACTTCACCTCAACCTCACCAAGTGATCCTTCCACAATTTCCCAGAACTTCTTCTCTATTTGCACATGGGAGAAAGAACTTGCACCCAGCCATTTCTTCTTTGTCCGATCAGCCACCTTCCTAAAAGATTCTAAACAGAACCGCCTTCCAGGAACAAAGCCAAAGCTATCCTTATCGGAATTCAAGCACTCAAAGCAGTACCAATTTCCAGGAGGAATCCCCTCTAATGGAGGCGACAAGCAATACATATGCCAACCCTTATTACACCTGTCACACAGCAACATAACCTCCGCATGTAACCCGCTTTTACATTGTTCGCATATCTGATCAAACTGTTCGTCTAAAATGTGGCTGACCTCCACACCTGCGCCACAGTTACTCTTCCTCCTCTTTCTTCCACAAGTAGAATCACTTGCTCGATCAGTCTTCCTCTCAACCACCTGCGAACTCTTCTTATGATTCCTACCCTTCCCATCATTCAATTTATTATAATAACTCTCATAATCATACAAATGCTCAAGATACAACTGACTCAAAACATGCTTCGCACACTCGGAAATCTTCCCCTTCCCACCACCCGTCGACCTCACAAACCTCGCAACCTCGCCCCACTTCTTCCCCTCCACAACCTTATCGTACCCCCCAAACCGCTTCACCGCATTAAAAAACCTACACAAATCCAACTCTTCCCCTTCAAACACAACCTTCTTCCTCTTTACCTTCCTCCCATACTGCCCCTCCAAAAACCTCCCGTACTCCAACCCGAATGTCTTCCCATCACACGACGCGACCCTTGCCTGCAACTGATGAATCGCCTGCGTCTTTGTCGAGAACTCGAAACCATCCAAATTCAATGCAAACGGTGGGTTCCAACTATTGGGCGGAACAATCCTACAAATCCCGTAAACCTCAGCCTCTTCCCTGATCTTGTAAATAAACTCCAATGGGTCCCTGAATTCTTCCTCAGTGGGGTAATACACAGGAGCTTGAGGCACATTCAGTGATCCATTAAATGGAACTGTTGTTGCTTGCCCTAATCCTAATTTCTCCACCGCTCTAGGCCTTCCTTTCCCCATTTAACAACACATCAACATGAATCTCATTCAACCCAATCATTCAACGCCTAATCGAATCAATCAATCTACTCGATCCAATTCAACCTCCAACTTGAGATTGCAACGAAATATACTGGTGAGTTTGCAATGAAAAAAAACGGCATCGATGAGATCGGAATCGGAATTCTAGGGTTTTGACATACCTTGAATTGGGAGCTTTGCGAATGAATAGAGTAAACGGAGGAGAGTGTATTGTTCGTGGAAGATTTGGTTAAGTTGGTTAATGGGAAGAAGATGTAGGATCGTGGGTCGTGGGGATGATCGTTTTTTCAAAAGGGCCATTAGGGTTCTTTTACAAATGGAATTTTGTCCCAAAAAAAAAACTCAAAAACCAAAACATAATCTCAAAAATATATCCAATTCGTAAAAATTTCTTTTAAGTTATCTAAAATTTATCAAATATTTCAGTTTTGTTATTTACATTAACTTTTTCTATGAAAATTAACCTAATCTTATAAAAAAGAAATTAAAAAACATTGTTTTCATTAAAAACAATAACAAAAACATACTCAATTTTTCATAATTACATAATAAGAACATCTCCAATGATATGTAGTATAGTTAGCAAAAATTACATAGATTGCCATTAGGGTTCTTTCATAGACTAATTCCTATGAGAAACTCAGATGTAAGAACATCTTCAATGATACGTAGTAAATTTAGCAAAATTATGTTTATCAGAAATTAATCCATGTGTTGTATGAGATTGAGAATAATAATATAAATAAAAATTATGAAAGATATAAAGATTTAAGACATTATGATTATTAACTGTTGTTATCTAATAATTTTTTTAAATAACTTTCGGGAAGCATCACTTGAAAAATTTTATTTCAAGTAATACTAAATCCAGTAGTTCACTTTTTCTTTCCCACACATTTGAAAGATTTTCTATGCATTATTTATTTAACATAAGTTTCACATTTATCAAGTTCATTGCTATCAAATATCAATTAATTTCATTTTATGTATATTTTTTAAATTTCTCACATTCATATGTTCTGATCGATAACCAAAAAAAAATAAAATCAAGAATATAAACAAAAAAGATACCCATTTTATTGATAACATGAGATACATCCTATTACAAACATAATCTTTATCAAAAAAAACACAACTTCTTTAATAATAATAATATGAATAGATTCGTTATAAAAATTTATACACATGAGATATTATGTCGATCAATCGTTTGCGTGTTAGTAACAATTACATGACCGGAAGTGGAAGCTCAAAATTCCGATGGCAGATTGGGATTCACTCCCATCCGAAGTGATGGTGGGGACATAGCAGGACGCATCGGAGTGTATGATGATTTCCTAGCCCTTGATGAGGTGAGCGGAGCATGGGGGTGGCAAGGAGAACAGCCAATTACAGCAGTAAATCCCCTCAGGTTCCGTGGCTGATGTTGGCTGCCGATGACGATACTCCCCTTACACCCACGATTTTCGAGTCAATTGGAAAGAAGAACTTTTATTCGTCTCGGGGCTGATTGTTGGTCCTCTCCAGGGGACAGTTTTGTCTTCTCAATCTTTTGTCCGGAACTAGAGTTCAGCCACCGGGTTACGATGTTCTCTATGGTTATACTGATGATAGTGTTGAAGAAACTATATCCTATTATTTTGTGTTCAGATTTGCTATGTCTTCGAGTAGATGCTCAAACCTTGATTTTGAAATTATGATAATCGATTAGGAAATACAAGTCAATTTACAAGTCCTCGCTGGAAAGGTTGATTGAGTGTCAATGTTCTCACTGGAAAGGTTGATGAAGGTTAGAGATTTGGAAGAGCCATGTTGTCGTCGATTTGGAAGCAAAGGGTATGAGCATTTTCAACTTAGCTGATGGAACCTTCGAGTACCCTTTGGAAGCGAAGTCCAAGAGTAAAATTACCGCATTCCTATGGATCAAGCCTCGGATTGGAATTATGTAACTATGAACTTTGTCTGATGCATTTCAAAAGGCGTTGAAGAAGGAGAGTTAGCGGCAGCGGCGGAGAAGGCGTCGTCGTTATGACTCGTTCGCCCAAGACCAAGAGTTCACGTCATGAGTGCTTAAAAGTACTCCGTAGGGCTTTCTTAATTTCCTCGGAACATGTGAAACAAAAAAGATATATTGCTGATCTAGAATCTAGATCGTTTTTTATTCTGTGAGAATTGAAATTCGAACAAAAATGGAAACGAAAAAATATCAAATCTTCAACAAATCAAAAAACTGATACGTTTTTTAAAAAAATGAAAAAAATGCAAGCAGTACGATAGAGGGGGAAAAAGGGTGGGATACTTGATGAAAATTAATATAGTTAAGTGATATTTTCGGATAATTTTTTCTTGTAGTATATTACAATGATAATTTTTAAATCAAAAAAGAGAGTTTGTTACTAACAACATCCAAATTGCATGTTATTAAAATACATTTAACGGTGAAGATTTTTTTTAAACTATTTTTGTTTTTTAAAATTTTCTAATCATTTGATTTTTACCATTCATTAAATCCCAACATCACATAATATGAATGTCATATTCTCTTTCCCTTTTCTAAATTCATATAATCTAAAGATGTATTGAATCTAATTATTTTTAATTTTATCATGTTTTATTCACCGTGAATTACAAAGGGGAGGGACAATTATTTTTTAGTATTAAGTGCAAGTTTTCTTAATGTTATGGTATCCATTTCAAATTCGACAGTTCATAGACATAAAATTATAATTTACAGCGTTATTATTTACGATTTACGAATTTTAATAGATATTATCGAATCTAATAGATATTAAAACGTAAATAAAACTGCTACGAAATTATAATAATGAATTGAGTGATATATTATCCAAAAAAAAAGATTAATTAGGACAAAATATTCGATGACGAGGAAAGCCAAGACATACCCTTGATGACAATATCAGCCTGAATTTAAATCATCAGTATTTTATCATTCATCAATGCGTGCACGTTATCAATCAATAACGGGATAAATATCCTGTTTAATTTAGTATGGAGTGTTGTAGTATATCATGTATATCATCTAATATTTTTGTGTAAAAAGAAAAAAAAAGATATTACGCCTAGTAAAGCACATAACCTATTAAAAGGAATAGTATGCCTGTGCATAAAAATAGGTAATATACCTATACAAAACCGATACTATAGAAATACTAGTACGTCCGTGGAAAAAGAAAGTTTTACATTTGTGTAAAAACATAATATGCATTTGTAAAAAATAGATAGTACGTCTTGTGAAAATATTGAGATTGACTTTTTTTCTTTATTGTTTCTTTTACATATATAGAGAAGAGAGATTTACGGATTGGTTACATCTTATTTCATTAATTATCAATAGGTCATAATGAAAATTTTTTTTATTACCAATTAGTTCAAAAATTCAAATTATGATCTAATTAATCCTCAACAAAAATAAAAAAATAATTTATTACAATGGATAATAATAATTTTAAACCCTAAAAATCTAACTGACATCACCCTTGATCGCAGCTGTCTGTCACTGCTGTCATGTGTCTGTCCTCGTTGCCAGTTCAAAAAGTGCTCGTATATTCAAATACAATGCGCAAGTGCTTCAAGAAACAATACGCACTGTTTGCCACCCAAATCTGCCTGGGCCAAACACATGTCACCATGGTCGGAAAATACTAAATAATACACGAAGGGAGTGAAATAGCGCATCAAACACATTGCCAATATAAAACACTAAAACAGTGTGCCAAAAAGGGAGTGAAAGGCTTAAACAATGAGTCAAACCCATCGTCATCGAAAACACTAAACAGTGCAGGAGTGAAACAATACCCAAACACCTTCTTCGCTTACCCTCCTCCTCTTTGCCCCTCCGCCACCACAAAAACATCAAACAAGACCCCAAAATACACACTATTTGACACACTGTTTGTTACCACTGTCACGAACCTGAAAAGGACCACATATCGGACCCCTTTCAGGTGATGGAGCGCCCTTCATTCACGGACTGAATCCTCATCTCTTTTAGTATGAAGAGCACTCACGCCCGCGTCAGGTTGTTGTATTTGCTAAGCATGTGTCAGCTCTCCAGCATCTTGTCATTGTTGAGCCAGAGGCCGCTGGCTGTTCTCCACCACGTCGATGATGGCCCTACCCCAGATGCGTCCCCTAAATGATGGGATAAAACCCATTATGAATCTTTAACACAACCTTCCACTTTTTTTCCTAATCACGAAAAAAAGATGGTGCTTTACATAGGTGCACGGGTGTAGCGTGAAAGTAATTACAAACTTGCTGTCGAATGTAGAAAATAAACACGCTGGGTGTCAAATGATTCAGGACGAACAAGATGATAGAAGAAAACAGAACGTAAACAAGAATGTATCTTCAAGCTATTTAGCTCCAACAAGTGACATATCTTCGAGTAATGCCGCGGCCGCTCTTTGTCCCGAAACCAAAGCTCCGTCAAAAGTAGCCGATGTTAAGTAATCCCCGCACAGATACACACCGAATCCTGCTCTCGTGCTCGTGTTAAAGTTCGTCGGCGGGGTTTGGTTAGGTTGAGCAAACCGTATCTTATATGTCCTCAAATGCTTCCAAGAGCGCACCATAGATTCCCCGAACCATCCCGACAACTCATTGATAACCCGGTTCCTCAGATCCTCGTCCATTACCCCGTCCCAAGACCCGATAAGTGAGACTGAGACCAATGCTTTCCCGGGCGGACCATAAGAAGGAGCCACATTGGTGGGAAAGAACATGTTATTCACAATGCCTTCACCGGATCCATTCAGATACAGTATGGGGTCCTGACTCGGTATCTGACTCCGGTCTGCGGAATAGTATAAACAGACCGTGCCTCGTCCCGGTTTTTTCTTCACTGGTACCGGAATCAGCTTCCCCTTAAGCAGCCTCTCCACTTCCGGCTTTTCAACAGCAACAACGACCCCATTTATGGCACTCATTGTCTCCCCGCTCTCCAGCTTCAGATTCACGACACTCGATCCACTCGATTCGACAGATTCGATCCCAACAACCCTCGAGTTGAGTCTGAGCGAACCGGGAGGTAACCTGGCCGCCAATTGCTCCGGAATGGCACCAATGCCGTTCGCCGGAAGAGCATTATCCCCCAGCGCGAGACACTTGAATATAAACTGGAACAGCCTAGACGTGGTCTCGAGCTCCGTGTCAAAGAAAATCCCGCCAAAAAACGGCCTGAAAAACCGATCGATGATCGAGGCCGAAAACCCGATCGCCCTGAGCCTCTCCATCACGGTCACCTCGTCCGCCATAAAAATCTCCTCCTCCGACTTCCCCACCACTCCGATCCTCGTCAACCCGATCAACAACTTATCGAGCAGCGTCCCGATCGGGTTCATCAACGATCCAACGGAGTCGAGCAAGTGCCGCGTCGGATCAGCCACATTATGAAACTTGCCATCATAGTAAATGCGGGCGCCGGAGTAGAATTTTCTGAGACCGAGTGCTTGGTAATCCAATAGGTTGCGGGCGGTGGGGTAGGCGGTGATGAAGATCTGGAAGCCGCGGTCGAGGAGGAAGCCGTCGAGGGAGTCCGTGCGGACGCGGCCGCCGACGGCTTCGGAGGATTCCAGGAGGAGGAATGGGATGTGATTGGTGGTGAGCTCGAGGGCAGCTGATAAGCCCGCAAGGCCCGCGCCGACGATGATCACTGGCGGCGGGCTGGTGGTTGTGGCTGTGGTGGTGATGGGCGTGAGGGGTGGTGATGGGCGTGATTTGGGGCGGTGGAGGGGAAAACGGTGTCGTGTGGGATTGAGAGGTGGACGAATTGCAGTGGGAGATAGAGAGAGGATCATTATCGGCGGCATGGGTTCATCGATTTCCAGTTCAGTTTATTTTTCGGAGGTTTTGCAACCATACACAGTTTGTGGATAAAAGGAGCAAAAGGGTGCGTAGACAAATAGACATACAACCCAAGGTGTTATACTGTTAGTGCGTTCGATGAGATATGCGATACACTGGGTTTGCGTCGAAATCACCCTCGTTGCACCCCATAAATAAGCAAAACGTATCTACTTCCAAAACGGAAGAATCCTAGGGGTAAGCATGTTTGCCATGATACCCGATCGAATGGATGTTCGCCATGATACCCGATCGAATGGAGATAAACCGGTTAATAGACCGGAGTCGGGACAAACCTAAACTACAAACCAGAAAAAAGCAAAATAAACTCAACGTGGATCTAATCATCAAGTTAACAATTAAATGGTCGGTCACAAGATTCTAGAGGTGAATCTAATCATCAAACCACCAACTGAATGTCAGTCGGCAAATGCTCTCTTCCATCAAGTTTCAACGGTAATCCATACCAAGCTGGCAAACTAAAAAAGTAGAGTAAAAAAGCAAGCAAGGTTTCCAAAGATCTATATAGTTTTTTCTTCGGATATGTTGGAGCATGACTCTACAAATCCTATTGCTTCTTTCATATAAATCCACTGATCCACAAGCCTTGGCAAATAAGAGCTAGACATGCAACACTTTCATGACCCATAGTCAAGAGTGAATCGGTTTTACTCTAAAAATGTGTACAAGCAGCGGACCCCTTTACATCAATTTTTCCTATGCCATGGGATCCCGCCCAGCATATCGCTTTGCTTCGCAGGAACCCTAAGAAAAGGGTGAGTCCGCTCGTGCTAAAGAAACAAGAACATCAGATGGAGAAAAGAGACGGAGAACAAAGAGACAGCAAGCATATGTACAACATTCATGGGATTGGCTTCAGAGTCAAGGGTTTAGCTTCTTCTTTTAGAGTGTCATGCCATCAGTGCGAGCTCTGCCCATGCCAAACTAGACGACCTGAGCTCCGCTGAGTATGATAAGTTGACGCAGCTCTCCAGCATTGAGCATAAGTCTTGCATCGATGGTCGCTTAGTTGAATTAGGATTAATGCAGAGGCTCACAACCTCAGTTATAACTTTGAGATCCCCCGGTTCATGATATTTCAACTGCTGATCCACGAGCTTGGACATCAGTTCCGGCTTTTCTAGGTACTCCTGCGCCTGCAACAATATAGACACAAAAGTTCATGACCAACAAATTTTCAATGGCAAGATCTGCAAAAAAGGCGTCAGACCACTATATAATATCCAGCTCATGAAGGGTCTCATAACACAGCCAGGAAACTATCCATTGAATCAGATCCATGACCTTTTACAGATAAAATCTACAACAAACAAATCCGGCCATTCTGACTGGATAGTACCATTACCTGAGACATGAGAGTGCCAACAATTGTAGTTTTCAATCAAAGACCCATTCCAGGTTGCTTCCGGAGCTTCGTCTAATTGTGATTTAAGCTTGAATTCACCCTAATCTACACTAACTATCCAAGACGCTTGAGTAATCAACAGAATGCACAAACCATCCACTCAGAGCTACCTATTTCAAGAAATCATGCAAAACACATGGAGTATACTTACCCAATCCACCAAGTGCCCTTGTTCCTTGCAGAATGGAGGTCTGCCGCTTACTATCTCCAGTAGCAGGATGCCAAAAACATACACATTTCCCTGCATGTCGAGATGTCGTTCCTCCATGGAGTTCGGAAGAACACATATGGCGCCCTTGCTGGCTATGGAGCAGGAGTTTTTCTCAGACCGTGCATGAATTGTCTTCCAACTTTCAAAATCGACCAACTGTAGTAAAGTTTAAACAAAATGCAGATGTTAAGGCAAAATCTATTATGGTAGCCTCACTAGTTGAAAATAACAAAAGACAAACCTTTGGTGAAAACGTTTCTGTAAGATATACAGCGCTGGAGTTCAGCTCCGATATCGTAAATGGTGGACTTAGTTCGTGCAAGTACTTGAGTCCACGGGCGATCTCAACAATGATTCTCATCCGTCGTGCCCATGATAACTGGCCGCCTTCTCCATCTGCAGTAGCATTAGCCAGCCTCAGCTTTCTACCGCTTATGTAGATTTGATTCACTAGAAAGTACAAATCAAAGAAGCAAGTGAAAGAAAAGGAATGATACTCACAGTGCAGATGCTCAGACAATGTCCCATTGGATGCATATTCAAGAACAAGCATTCTTGTGATGGGAGGACTCTCACGGCAATAGCCTCTAAGTTTCCCGACATTCTCATGATTAAATCTCGCCAAGTCTGCCACCTGATGAATGAATAGGTATTAGACTGAATCCACTTCAAAGCACTGGTTCACCTCAATTCTCAAACACATGGGGTGGTCGGAAAACCCATCCATCGCCCATATAAGTTTATGCTTACAAGTAGCCAAGAGGTGGGCTCATCTCAGAAAGAAGTTGTCTTCAACAAATTCAAAGGAAAGCTGAATGCGTGAACTAGTTTTGCAGCTTGTGCTAAGCTGGCATGACTAATGTATGGATTTTAGGAACATGCTTGCTGCTTTTGGGGGAATGATACCTCTCGCTGAAAATAGAGCTCATGATAACCGGTCCAGTGCTCTTGTTTGATGCAGAAGGATATAACAGCGATCTCGGAACCGTCCTTCAGGGTCCCCTTGTAAACCACGCTATCGGGTGAAGATCCAATGATGTTGCTGAAGTCTTCACAAGCTACCTCCAGTTCTTGTCTGCTGAACTTAAGAACATTTTTCAGCAGCTCGGAATCTGTTCAATGTTCAAAGAGGAGAACATTCTATCAGCTCAGGAAAAGGAGAGAAATTTCCTACATATGAGAGGTTAAGAAGCCTCACCAACGTAGACTTCAAAGCGTTTCTTCTGACTTCCTGATTTCCTCCAAGGGATAATTGTAGAGGATTTGTTCTTGCGTCTAAGAAGAAGAATAAACAGAGCAACGCAAAAGAAAAGGCCTCCAATGATCCCTGTCACTATCTTCAGAGCAAATACCCATGTCCGCTTTGATACCGAATTCTTCGCTTTTTTATCAGGAGGTTTAGCCTTGGGGATTGAGGCCAGAGGAGTTCCTGAAAGATGATCAATCAGTTACTTCGATGTGAGTAAAAATCAGTTTTTGAATTTAACCTATGTCCCTATGATGAAAGAGCATTTGAAGATCACAGACAGGTCAATACCAACTCAAACATATCACAGAGTGGGTGAAAATCATTTGTTGAGTGAGTGAAATCACATTAGTCGGTACTTTGATGTATAATCTAACTTCGTTAAGAGTAGTCAAGCAATGCGAAGTAGAAGAACACCATTCTCAGGATCGTTTCTGCAGGAAAAACTTGAATGTGTAATGCTTAACAAAGGGTTTGAGCTAATTATTCCATAACCAACCAAATGTACGATCAGCTGAACTCAGTATGATTGAGTACACTTAATCATGGCTCGACATTTTCCCACTTACAAACTGTGTAATGTTTTCCAAAGGATGAAGTTAGCCACACACACACACACACACACACACACCAAAAAGTCCTCGAAGCCAAGAACGAAAATGCAACTGCAGGAAGTCGAAAAGGGTAAGGGAGAGGCGGAGTAGGACGGGAAGGTAGTTAATGACAAAGCATACCATAGGCAGGTAGCACACTGGTTATCACCTCCGTTCCCTTGTTCCTCGGTTTTTCTCACCCCAATTCTTTACATGCTTTCTGTCTCTTCCCCACTATTCATATTCAAAATGACATACAGCCACACTACGGCTTGCATATGAAAACTGAACCTATTTGTTAGAAGATTCACTTATTAAGGTGTATGCGGGCAATGGACCAAGTTCAATGTTGCTTGAATAAGACACATACGCAATCACAAGTTTGAAAGCATACCACACTGGGAACCAGAACGTCGTTTCAGATCCATTTCCTGAAGGCAGTTCCCTTGAAAGCTTGACCTGTATGAAATTGAATTGTATAATACGACATAAGACACACTACGAAGAAGGGGATCTCATAGAGGATTTATCTTAATATAGATCGATCAACAATATGTGGCCCCAAACGTGTGATACCTTGGCAGATACTGAATACATTTCGGCACTGTACCCGTGAAGAAGTTATAAGATAGATCTGCAACTATCAACTGAGAAAGGCAGCAAAGTCCCGTCGTATTGCCTGGAGAGGCATACCTGATTATTATAATTACTTTGAGACAACTAGAATTTCTAGAAACAATCAAATGGAATAGGAAGAAGCAGCATGCCAAAAAAACCAAAGCAAGCAGTCAAGCACTAATTGGAAGTTGGTATATTACGAGGACCATGATATTTCCTCAAGTTCCTCATCAATTATATTACAGCATTGTAGTCTAAAGACAGGTATATGATGGTACCCAAGTATAGGTTGAAATAAACAGGAAACTATAAAGGAATCTCAATATTTTAGGTTGGCCAGGAAAACTGTGAATAAGTAGATGCATGAGAGTGGATGTTAGGACAAGCAGCTTTCAAAAAGAAAAAAACCCACCAATGAACTAACAGACCCTGAAACAATTTGCAAGACATGTAAATACACGACATGAGGTTATAAACTTTATACCAAGAGAAGATCATTTTATGCAGAGACTGTCGATAAATGAATCGAAGCTTACATTTCATAGGAACTTCCATTGAAAGGTGTGCTATTGCCAGGAATAGTTCCTCGTAGCCTATTCCTATCCAACCGAAGTTCCTGAAGATTTTCCAGATTTTCTACCTGAGGCAGCAGCGTTCCAGTCAATGCATTTGAGTGAAGGTTCCTGTAACAAGCATTGAACATTACATGTTAGCAGGAAAGCTTAAATACAGCAATCCCAAAACTTATGAACCATCGAGCCATAAAATGGAACCCGAGTGTGAGTTATTTCATTACAATTTTATTATGCTAGACAGATTCCCTATCTCAGCAGGGATAGGTCCAGTTAGTCGATTCATTCCCAAATCCAACGCCTTGAGGCTATTCAACATGAAAATTGATTTCGGAATTGTCCCCATTAGATTGTTCCCATACAAAAGCCTGCAATAACATACGGATACGACCAGGTCATATAGAAATCATGGGAATAATCAATCAGAATAAAAACTCCAACTAGAGAAGGATAAAAGGAGCATTACAGTTCCTCCAAGTTAGTCAGCAAACCCAACTCAGGAGCCAGGAAACCCTTCAAAGATGACCTAGAAATGTTCCTGAAATGAATCCAGTCAGGAAAAAAGAACCGGTTTCAAATCCCGAAAGCTGAAATAGCCAAACCCGAATGCCAAGTGATTGAAGTAAGAAAGTTTGTCTCTTACAGCTTCCTCACATAACTACCATCAATTGAGCAGAATACACCAGTCCACTGGCAAGGATCCGGATCGAAGCCATTCCAATTCAACAACACTAGATATGGATCCTCGAATATAGCTTCCCTGAACCGAGTGAGAGCCCAGACTGAAGAAAACATACGTGGTCAATTAGGCAAATACACATCAAACTTACCCAAAAAACAACATTTTTGAACTACAGATTAAACTAAAACAAGTAACACTGTAGACTAACCCTACCGCAAATTAAATAGCCATGAGCATACAACGCTCAAATTTTAAGACAGACATCGATAAATCAAAACCGGTTCGAAAAGAACACGACCAGAAAGCAGAAACTCTTACTATCATTATTCACAAAAGCATCACAGCTGAAACTCCACACTCCAAGAACACAAACCAGAAGCAAAACCCAAGCGAAATCTCTCATCCTCTTCCCGGCAAGGTTCATCACGCCAACAATCCTCACCAACCCCACCAGCGCTGGCATCACAAAAATCCCAAAGCCCAATTTCCTACATCGAATTCAACAAATCCAGAACATACCCAGATGAAAAATCAACCCCAAACCCACAAATTTCTCAAGATCTTGAAAGATTCGAAGAGAAGGTATTCAAGAGAATCCACTTTGAGCAACGAAGAAGCGTCACCGTTGGATGTTTTTGGTACTGAAAGTGAGAGAGCAACCAAAAGTGTAAGTGGAAAGGCAAGAAAACAAAAAGACTAAGAAGAAAATGGGGCCGAATTCATGGATTTGGTAGCGAAAAAATCAGAATTTCAACAAAGGGTTCTGAAATGGGGAGGAAACTGAAAAGGGTTTTTGGCTTGAATTCAAAGTGACGATTTGATTTGAGAGAAATTCAAGAAATGGGTGGACAAATTGAAATTGAACTTGAACGGCACTCGAATGAAAAGATTATTAGTGTGGAGAGAGTGGAAACAAAGCTAGAATGTGGCAGTTTTTTTCTGTTTTTTGGGAATTCTATCCGTCTGGTTTTGATTTTTGGGGTTCTTTTTCTTTTTTGTGGCCCGAGAGAGTTGATGATGAGGTGAACTGCATTTGTGTTAATGATCACTGATCATTTGATTTGTGTTGGAATTTGGAGTATGAACACCGAAGAGAAATTAGATCCACTGCTGTTAATTGGATCCATGTTCCGTCACACATCCTAACCTATCTTATTTAATTATAATAAATAGAGTTAAATTT